>JAJOOO010079970.1:0-60167 GCA_029582685.1 Solanum piurae
ATATAGAGCTATACCCCTCATTTTAGAATTTTAATTTTTTATTATAAAAATAATAATGACGTGGCCGAATTATAATTGGCCACGTGTAAAAAATGGATTTGCAAAACCACCGTTAAAATGTTTGTTCAAAATTTTAATTTTTTATTATAAAAATAATAATGACGTGGGCGAATTATAATTGGACACGTGTAAAAAATGGTCTTGCAAAACCACTGTTAAAAAATAATTGCATGAATGAGCCTTTTCTTAAACGGTAATGACATAGATGAGCCAAACTTTTAACGGATGACATAAATGAGCCTTTTCTGAAAGTTCGATGGCATATTTGAGACTTTTCCCAAAAACAAATTGTCATTATATTTCATATTGGTAAATCAATTTAAGTAAAGCATAATTAATGAGAGTTTTTTTAAAAAAAATTATATCATATTAATCAAATCGTGCATATATAAAACAAAACGAAAGGAATAATAAATAATATGACAATTTATATACTATATCACCCTTTATATCACAAGCCATCTCATTCATTACAATGAATAAATATTTAATAAAAAGGAATAAAATCCATATAAAATGATAAATTATCTCTTATATTTTAATTATAAAAGTGAATTAAATATTTATTTTTCATAGTTGTAACATCTCGCAAATTGAAATAACTAGGAAGAAGCTTAAATTTGGAAATAGTCATTTTTGGGAAGAATTAAAATCTGGAAATTTAGTTAAGTTAGTAAAAGTGAATTTTGGTCAACTTCAAACGACCATAACTTCTAGCTCAGGATGAGTTAGGTATATTTCCATATATGGTTGGAAAGACCTTGGAATAATCTTTCCAACGCCGCCAAGTTTGGGCGATTCCGAGTTCGGATGAGTGAGTTATTCCCTTTGAAAGTTGGGTTGTTGGAATAAGGAAAGTTAAATCCGGTTATTTTGAAGGGGTAGTTTGGTCTTTTCCTTACCCCAACTTAATTAATTCATTTTTTGGTAATATTTTTAGGGGCTAAACTGAATGGGTTCAGTTTACGCTTTTGAAAAATAGAGTTAGGGTTTCTGGAGAAAGAACTCAAGAGAAAAGAGAAGAGGGAAAACAAGATTCATCATTTCGAAAGGATTTGATCTCGGATTTCTTCAAGGATTTGATCCCAACAGGATGTGAGTCTCTCATAGTATTGGGTTCATTCACCCACGCGCCAAGCATGTTTTATTCAGTGAAATTCGTCCTAGAAGAGTTGGAAAATTTATGTTCTTGACAAATATTCTTGAATTTGAATGTTGTTAGTGAATTAGGACGAATTGAGAAGTTTATGAAATCCTTACATTGAGTTTAGGGTTGCTTTGAGTTAGTTTCTTGAGTATACATGTTGGGCATCTAGATTTAAAATGAATTTGAGGAAGATAATCGAATTTAGGTGGATTGAGGCTGAAAAACGAAGAAGGAAAAAGTCGAGTAAGGATCATGAAGCAGGTCCATATCGCGGACTTGTTCCCTCTGTGAAAACAAATCTGCTATGCGTCACTGAGAGGACGCGTACTCCACTGTCTCAAAATTTAATTTTGCGAGCAATTATTAAGGAGCATCTCCGCATCGCGGACTTGTTCCAAGACGGTGATTTCGTAACTTTTCTCAAGTTTAGCTTTTCGAAATCATTCCTAAACATCAAGAGACCTTTCCTATCACAAATCATAAACCTTGAGTCCATAATTCAATTCAAGGATAGTAAGAGTCAATTCAAGTGAAGTCATCAAAGTTTTCAAGGGTCTTTTACAAATGCTTTAACTTTGTTTTAAGACTAAAAGTTTCAAGTTAAGCTAAGACTAAAGAGTTGTATATTGCACTTGTTTTAAACTGCTTTATATTGGAATGAGTTCAGTTAAGTATTCATGAGCTGAGAAGAGACAAGGTAAGTGTTTCTTCCATAATCTCTTTCGAACCTATGTTTGTTAGCATTTCGACTCGCATACTCCTACATTCAATGTGCTGATGCCAATTGGCCTGTATCGTCCTATGATGCAGACGCAGGTAACCAAGATAAGCATCCAGCGCCTCGTTGATCCAGCTTGAGCATTCAGAGTCTATTGGTGAGCCTCCTTGCATTCCCGAGGACTCTTTTATTCGCTTTCTATTTTAGTTCATTAGGATGTTGTGGGGTTTGTCCCAACATCCATCTCAGTTATTTTATATGCTTCATAGACAGTTAGTAGTTCAGTTGTCTTTACATTATCGTTCATATGTTATTTAAACACTATGCTGCCATTTTGGCTAAACTATTATTTCTTAAGTTATGTATGAGTTATATTTTCTTATGTTTAAGTCTTCCGCTGAGTTAAGTAAGCCAGACCAAGGGTTCGCTTGGGGCCAACAATGGTCTTCGAGTGTCGGCCACGTCCAGGGTGTAGGCTCGGGGCGTGACAAACTTGGTATCAGAGCACAGAGTTCAAGAGTTCTAGGGAGTCTATGAAGTTGTGTATGTAGAGTCCTATTACCGATGTGAAGCAAACCACATCTATAATTAGGAGGCTACAACATTTAGGAACTAACTCACTTCTTTCACTCTAATTTCGTTCGTTAGAGTTTGATCTCTAAAAAGTTTCTTCTAATTCTTGCTTGCACATGTTTTAGATAATCATGTCGCCACGAAGAGCTGTCAGAGGTCATCCTGCGAGACGCAATGTTGAGGAACAAGAGTTACACAAAGCACCTGAAGTGCAACCTCAAGGAGAAGTCACCAATGCTGAGTTCCGTGAGGCTATCCGGATGTTGAGCCAAGATGTGACTAACCAGGTCGGGCAGCAAAGAGGAGCTCGACAACAAGAGGATGAAACTTCAAGGATTCGTGAGTTCTTGAGGATGAATCCTCCAAGTTTCACTGGTTCGAGCACTACAGAGGATCCAGAGAACTTCATTGAGGAACTGAAAAAGGTATTCGACGTGATGCATGTTACTGATACTGTGAGATTTGAGCTAGCTGCATATTAGATGAAAAATGTTGCTAGGACTTGGTTTGATCAGTGGAAAGAGGGTGGAGCTGAGGATGCACCACCTGCGAGTTGGGCATGTTTTGAAGAGGCTTTCTTGGGGCGTCTCTTTCCCCAAGAACTGATAGAGGCCAAGGTACGTGAATTCCTCACACTTAAGCTGGATTCTCTAAGTGTTCATGAATATGGGTTGAAGTTCACCCAACTATCGCGTTATGCTCCGGAGATGGTAAAGGACATGAGGAGTAGAATGAGCTTGTTTGTTGCTCGGTTGGGCCGTCTATCCATCAAAGAGGGCAGGGCAGCGATGTTGATAGGTGACATGGATATATCAAGGTTGATGGTTTATGTTCAGCAGGTGGAGGAAGAGATGCTGAGAGATAGGGAAGAGTTCAGAAATAAGAAATCGAAGACGGTGAATGAGTTTGGGCAGCAGAAGGGTAGTGCAAATCGTCCGTCCTTTCAGAAGCAAAAGGGACCTACACCATCATCTGCTAGTGCACCTGCACCCAGAAACAAAGGTGAGTATAATGGCCAGAATTCGCAGAACTTCAGAGCTAGACCAGCACAGTCTCAAGGTAGTGTGGCACAAGGAGGTAATTGGGCTCCTGTATGTGGTAGGTGTGGTAGAAACCACTCAGCTAAGTGTCGTGATGGCCAGATATGTTGTTTCAAGTGTGGACAAGAGGGTCACTTCCTGAAAAACTGCCCTAAGAATAGGTAAGGTAGTGGCAATCAGGGCAATAGAGCCTAATCTTCATCAGTTGCTACACCAGATAGCGCTGCACCTAATGGAGCTACTTCAGGTACTGGCGGAGGAACAAACCATCTTTATGCAATCACTAGTTGTCAAGAGCAAGAGAACTCTCCAGATGTTGTTACTGGTATGATCAAAGTCTTTGCTTTTGATGTTTATGCTTTGCTAGACCCAGGAGCAAGTTTATCTTTTGTAACCCCTTATGTTGCAAATAAGTTTGATGTTCTTCCTAAGAAACTTTGTGAACCCTTTTGTGTTTCTACACCTGTTGGGGAGTCTATTCTAGCTGAGCGAGTTTATCGTGATTGTGTCATTTCCATCAATCACAAAGACACCATGGCAGATCTAGTTGAGTTAGACATGGTAGATTTCAATGTCATTCTAGGTATTGACTGGCTTCATTCCTGTTATGCATCAATAGATTGTAGAACTCGAGTAGTCAAGTTTAAGATTCCTAATGAGCGAGTCATAGAGTGGAGTAGTAGTTCAGCAGTGCCTAAGGGTCGTTTCATTTCGTACCTTAAGGCGAGAAAGTTAGTTTCGAAGGGTTCTATCTATCACTTAGTCCGAGTTAATAACTCAAGTGTTGAGGTACCTCCCATTCAGTCAGTTCCTATAGTAAAAGAGTTTCCAGAAGTCTTTCCTGATGACCTACCCGGAGTCCCTACTGAGAGAGAAAAAGACTTCGATATAGACATCATTCCAGATACTCGTCCTATCTCTATTCTTCCATATAGAATGGCACCAACAGAGTTGAAAGAGTTGAAAAAGTAGTTGAAAGATCTCCTAGATAAGGGTTTCATTCGACCAAGTGTCTCACCTTGGGGCGCTCCGGTTTTGTTTGTGAGAAATAAAGATGGTTCCCTTAGGATGTGTATAGACTACTGCCAGTTGAACAAGGTTACCATCAAGAATAAGTACCCTCTTCCGAGGATTGATGATCTTTTCGATCAGCTTCAGGGTGCTTCTTGTTTCTCAAAAAAATTGACCTCAGATAAGGTTACCATCAGTTGAAAGTAGGAGAATGTGACATTCCAAAGACATAATTCAGGACCCGTTATGGTCATTATGAGTTTTTGGTCATGTTGTTCGGTTTAACTAACGCACCAGCAACGTTCATGGACCTTATGAATAGAGTCTTCAAACCTTACTTAGATATGTTTGTTATCGTATTTATTGATGACATACTAATCTATTCAAGGAATGAAAATGATCATGCTAGCCATCTCAGAATAGTTCTTCAGACTTTGAAAGATAAGGAGTTGTATGCCAAGTTCTCTAAGTGTGAGTTTTGGCTTGAGTCTGTGGCATTCTTGGGCCACATAGTTTCTGGTGATGAGATTAAAGTTGATGCTCAGAAAATTGAGGCAGTACAGAATTGGCCTAGACCCACCTCTCGAACTGATATTAGGAGTTTCTTGGGTTTAGCTGGCTATTATAGAAGGTTTGTAGAGGGGTTCTCGTCTATTTCGTCTCCTTTGAACAAGTTGACTCAGAAGACAGTGAAATTTCAATTGTCTGAAGCTTGTGAGAAAAGTTTCCAGGAATTGAAAAAGAGGTTGACTACTGCCCCAGTTTTGACCTTACCAGAAGGTACTCAAGGTTTTGTGGTGTATTGTGATGCATCTAGAGTTGGTATGGGTTGTGTCTTAATGCAGAATGGCAAAGTTATAGCTTATGCCTCCAGACAATTGAAAGTTCATGAGACGAAATATCCAACCCATAGTTTAGAGTTGGCTGCTGTAGTTTTCACTTCGAAGATATGGCGCCATTATTTGTATGGTGTTCATGTGTATGTGTTCACCGATCACAAGAGCCTTCAATATATGTTCACTCAGAAAGAGCTCAATCTCAGACAGAGAAGGTGGTTAGAGTTACTCAAGGACTACGACATGAGTATTCTTTACCACCCAGGTAAGGCTAATGTTGTTGCTGATTCCTTAAGCAGGTTGTCTATGGGTAGCACCGCCCATGTTGAAGAAGGGAAGAGAGAGTCAGCAAAAAATGTGCATAGGTTTGCACGCCTAGGAGTCTGACTTATGGATTCCACAGAAGGAGGAATAGTGGTGACGAATGGGGCTAAATCATCACTAGTGACAGAGGTTAAAGAAAAGCAAGACCAAGACCCCATTTTGCTTGAATTAAAGGCAAATGTTCATAAGCAAAAAGTATTAGCTTTTGAACAAGGAGGAGATGGTGTATTAAGATATCAAGGTAGGTTGTGTGTACCTACGGTGGATGGGCTCCAAGAGAAGATCATGGAGGAAGCTCATAGCTCCAGATATTCCATTCATCCGGGTTCCACAAAGATTTATCGTGATTTGAAAGAAGTGTATTGGTGGAATAGTAAGAAGAAGATCATTGCAGAATTTGTTACTAAGTGTCCAAATTGCCAACAAGTTAAGTAGAGCACCAAAGGCCCGGTGGTTTGGCGCAAAATATAGAACTTCTGGAATGGAAGTGGGAGATGATTAATATGGATTTCATCACAGGTTTGCCAAGGTCTCGCAGACAACATGATTCTATTTGGGTGATCGTCGACAGAATGACAAAATCAGCCCATTTTCTGCCAGTAAAGACTACTCATTAAGTAGAAGATTATGCCAGGTTATATATTCAGTAGGTGGTAAGACTTCATGGAGTTCCAGTCTCCATTATTTTAGATAGAGGTGCACAATTTACTGCACAATTCTGGAAATCATTTCAGAAAGGTTTGGGTTCAAAAGTGAACTTAAGTACTGCATTTCATCCTCAGACTGACGGTCAAGGAGAGTGCACTATTCAGACATTAGAAGATATGTTGAGGGCTTGTATGATTGATTTCAAAGGGAATTGGGATGATCACCTACCTCTCATTGAGTTTGCTTACAACAACAGTTATCACTCTAGCATCCAAATGGCTCCATATGAAGCTCTTTATGGGAGGAGATGAAGATCTCTTATTGGATGGTTTGAAGTTGGTGAAGCAGGGTTATTAGGACCTGATTTAGTTCACCAAGCTATGGAGAAGGTGAAGGTGATTCAAGAGCGGTTAAGAATGGCACAGAGTCGTCAAAAGTCCTACACTGATGTTAGGAGAAGGCCGTTAGAGTTTGAAGTAGATGATTGGGTATATTTAAAAGTTTTACCCATGAAGGATGTTATGAGGTTTGGTAAGAAGGGTAAGCTTAGTCCTCGGTATAATGGACCTTATCGTATAGCCAAGAGAATTGGCAATGTAGTGTATGAGTTGGAGCTACCACAGGAATTAGCAGCGGTCCATCCGGTGTTTCACGTCTCCATGTTGAAGAAGTGCATGGGCGATCCTTCACTGATCATATCAACTAAAAATATTGAGATCAAGGATAGCTTATCTTATGAGGAGATTCCGGTTCAGATTCTAGATCACAAAGTTCATAAGTTGAGAACAAAGGAGGTTGTGTCAATCAAAGTACTTTGGAGGAACCAATTTGTTGAAGAAGCTACTTGGGAAGCTGAAGAGGATATGAAGAAGAGATATCCACATATCTTTGGGTCCGGAGAAAATGCTGACCAAGGTACTAGTTCTATTCTTAGTACTCTTTAAATTATGAGTGATCATGTTGGGTGTTGGAACTAGATGTTACCACCCTTAGCCTAGTGAGAATAATCTCATTCGAGGACGAATGATCCCAAGGGGGAGATAATGTAACATCTCGCAAATTGAAATAACTAGGAAGAATCTTAAATTTGGAAGTAGTCATTTTTGGGAAGAAATAAAATCTGGAAATTTAGTTAAGTTAGCAAAAGTGAGTTTTGGTTAACTTCAAATGACCATAACTTCTAGCTAAAGATGAGTTAGGTATATTTCCATATATGGTTGGAAAGCCCCTGGAATAATCTTTCCAACGCCGCCAAGTTTGAGCGATTCCGAGTTTGGATGAGTGAGTTATGCCCTTTTGAAGTTGGGCTGCTGGAATAAGAAAAGTCAAATCCGGTTATTTTTAAGGGGTAGTTTGGTCTTTTCCTTACCCCAACTTAGTTAATTCATTTTTTGGTAATATTTTTAGGGGCTAAACTGGCTGGGTTCAGTTTACGCTTTTGAAAATAGAGTTAGGGTTTTTTGAGAAAGAACTCAAGAGAAAAGAGAAGAGGGAAAACATGATTCATCATTTCGAAAGGATTTGATCTCGAATTTCTTCAAGGATTTGATCCCACCAGGTATGTGAGTCTCTCATAGCGTTAGGTTCATTCACCCACGCGCCAAGCATGTTTAATTCAGTGAAATTCGTCCTAGAAGAGTTGGAAAATTTATGTTCTTGACAAATATTCTTAAATTTGAATGTTATTAGCGAATTAGGACGAATTGAGAAGTTTATGAAATCCTTACATTGAGTTTAGGGTTGCTCTGCGTTAGTTTTTTGAGTATACATGATGGGCATCTAGATTTAAAATGAATTTGAGGAAGATAATTGAATTTAGGTAGATTGAGGCTGAAAAACGAAGAAGGAAAAAGTCAATTAAGGATCATGAATCAGGTCCGCGTCGCAGACTTGTTCCCTCTGTGAACAAAAATCTGCTCCGCGTCGCGGACTCCACTTTCTCAAAATTTCATTTAGCGAGAATTTATTTAGGATCATCTCCGCGTCACGGACTTGTTCCAAGACGGTGATTTCATAATTTTGCTCATGTTTAGCTTTTCGAAATCATTCCTAAACATCAAGAGACCTTTCCTATCACAAATCATAATCCTTGAGTCCATAATTCAATTCAAGGATAGTTAAGAGTCAATTCAAGTGAAGTCATCAAAATTTTCAAGGGTCTTTTACAAATGCTTTAACTTTGTTTTAAGACTAAAAATTTCAAGTTAAGGTAAGACGAAAGAGTTGAGTTCATTTCTCAAAGAAGCTATAAGGGAAGAAGTATTCCCTAAGAGTTTATAAATGTTTTCACATTTGAGCAAGAAAAGGGAACATTGATTCTAAGAGAACTTTTAAGCTATGTTTGAGTAATTACCTCAAACCAGAGAAAAAGGTGTTTTAAAAACATATGATCTAAGTATAATTTGGGAGTAGTATTGAGCACCGATATGGGGACGCGAGTTCATATAACTCAAGCCCCCATAAACCATGTCGCCATCATGGGTAGAAAAAGGATCATACTTTTTAGATGATTCCTTAGTGCTTTTTAGCATAGACTAGTGGATCCACTTAGTAGCTCAGGTTCTATACCGATGGCAAGGTATAGGACGGTCCTTGGCAACGTGAGGTAAAACGTTGTACCATCACTTAGGCTCATAGTGATGGTTGTTGGTTAGAGAAACTCCCACAGAAGTTATTGTATTTTTATATACATCTATTTATTGTATTTTTATATACATCTGTTTATTGTATTTTTACATACATTTCAGAGTTGTGTTGTATCCTTGTATATACACAGAGTTGACATCATGTTTTCAAACATCTTTTCTTTAAATTGCACTTGTTTTAAACTGCTTTATATTGGAATGAGTTCAGTTAAGTATTCATGAGCTGAGAAGAGACAAGGTAAGTGTTTCTTTCGAACCTATGTTTGTTAGCATTCCGACTCGCATACTCGTACATTCAATGTACTGATGCCAATTGTCCTGCATCGTCTTATGATGCAGACGCAGGTAACCAAGATAAGCATTCAGCGCCTCGTTGATCCAGCTTGAGCATTCAGAGTCTATTGGTGAGCCTCCTTGCATTCCGGAAGACTCTTTTATTCGCTTTCTAGTTTAGTTCATTAGGATGTTGTGGGGTTTGTCCCCACATCCATCTCAGTTATTTTAGAGGCTTCATAGACAGTTAGTAGTTCAGTTGTCTTTACATTATCGTGCAGATGTTGTTTAAACACTAAGTTGACATTTTGGCTAAACTATTATTTCTTAAGTTATGTATGAGTTATATTTTCTTATGTTTAAGTCTTCCGTTGAGTTAAGTAAGTCAGTCCAAGGGTTCGCTTGGGGACAACAATTGTCTTCGAGTGCCGGCCACGTCCAGGGTGTAGGCTCGGGGCGTGACAATAGTAATCAACAAAAGTGAATGGAGGAGTATATTTTTATGAGTGTTCAACTTTTTTTCCCTCATTATCATTAAAATCAATAAATTTTGCATAATTTGTCTTCTATCTATATATAAATTGTACGTGCAATAATGATAGACAAAGTTATACAAATTTCAGTAAAAATGACTAGATTTTATAATCTCAAAAAATATATTACGTTATTTTATTCACGGAATATAAATATTTTTTAAATATTTTATGTTTCATTCTTGATTCTTAATCAACTCAAAACTTTAAATTAAATGTATATTTGCTTTTGAATTTGGGTTTAACGATAACAAATTATCTTGAAATGTTTTTTAAAAGTTAATTGACAGATTAAGGTTTGAAATTTAAATTTACTACTAAAGAATTTTTGAGATGGTTACAATGACTTTGTCTTGATTGTAGAAGTTTTAAAATTTCAATTTTATTAAACTACAAGATAAGCATAATATTGATAGATAAAGATTTAAATTTTTTAAAGATGGTTATAAAATTTCCTCTTTATCGTAATTGTAGAAGTTTTAAATTACAAAAACATCTTGTTTTAAAAAGAGTTATTCTAATCAATCAAATATAAGTAAAAATAAAATTAATTTTAGGACTTTAACATATTTTATAAATCAAGCAAGTTATACGGTAAAAATTATTATGAACAAATAGTCATTTCAAAATACAAAATCCTATGAACAGTAATAAAGTAAACGTGGTCTTAGGGATCTTATTACACCAAATATGTGCATGTTCCATGTCTGGTATTATGAAAATTGTGTTATATAATATTAATTTAATGTGCTCAAATAAATAAGTTAATGATTAGTATTATTACTTTTAAAATATACATTACTAAATACACAATAAATCTTAGTTATTTTAAATTTAAAATATTATTATATTTTAAATAGCCGCGTAACGCACGGGTAAGTATACTAGTAATCTTAAATAGGACTCAAATTTCATCCAAAAAAAAACTCTTAAAAAAATGTTTTTTTCCTTCCCAACTTCAAAAATTCATATCTCACTTGTTTTAAATCTGTTTTTATATTATAATATATTTTCGAAAATCTGCAAACGAATAGATCATGAATAAATTATGGTTTGAACCAAGAAACTGTACACCAAATATTCAGATCGCTACAAACAGAAGTAGTTTTTTTCGAAAAACAGTAAAAAAAACAGTCAACTTTCAAAAATTCATGTCTTACTCGTTTTAAATCCGTTTTTTTATTATAATATATTTTCAGAAAGCGACAAACGATTAGATCATGAAAAATCATGTTTTGACCAAAATTATTGTACAATCAATTTTTAGATTGCTACAAACAGAAGCAGTTTTTTCAAAGAAAATTACAGAATTTCTTTCTTTGTAGGACAAAGAATCCTATCTATATTATGAGTCAAAATCAAATAGGATTTTGAATCATATTTACCATATAATCCACATTCAAATAGTCTTAAAAAAATTTAACATCTTTCAATTTTTTCTATTCACTGATTTTCAAGGAAAAATAGTCACAATTTATTTTTTATCAACAATACAGTGAATGTACATGGAAGTAGTGAATTATGGGATAATTAACGATGGCTCTGATACCAATGAAGGAATTTTAAAGGCAAAACAACAACAAGATGTGTACCTTGTAACCTGCAGCAGAAATATTTGTTGTTGATTTTGTTGTCTAAAGAAATTGCTCCAGATTACTCTTTGAATCTCAAGGAAAAAAAGATCGGTCTTTGTTCACAAACTAAGAGCCTCCTTAGAGTGTTGATTGATCTGTGTAAGAAACTTACTTCTCTGTTTCTTTACTGATCTCTTATTTTTTCTCTCCTCTCTTTTTTACGTAACACGTCTGTTAAAAGTTACTCCCACTAGGAGTCTTTGAAGGGAAGGCAGAACAGTTACTGCCTTATCCTTTTAAAAGAATTATCCAATTAATTAATTAATTAAATTGGATAGGGAAAAATAAATTGAGTCGGGTCGGTCGACATGAGTGACCCATGATCCAAAACATACATGACTATTCCCCATTGGATAGAACATAAAGGTACATAATTTTACAAAAATTATTCTATCCTTGGAGTCTTCCAAAGGAAGCACTCAATCCTTTATATACGATTTTTCCCTCAAGCTTTCTCTCCTCAACTTGCGCTGGACCGGTGGAACACCAATCTCTAATTGTGCAGCGCCAATTGCATCACTGCTTCAGGCTTTAGTTTCTTTATTAGCACATGCGTTGTGATCGACAGAACAACGATCAAGAATCGTACCACACCAATGAGTCACCGATGTGAAGGTAGGTATTCTTTAATTGTCACGACCCGAGAGTACCCCCTAGACGTAGCACGGCATACTCGACCCCGAAGGGGTGTCATACAAGCCCTTAGCATAATCATAGTCATAAGATCATAGGAAAATAGTGCGAAATTTAAAACTTTTCTTTACAATCAAAGTCTTTTATAAAAATGATAGAGTCTATACACTATGTCTCAAACCATCTAATTATACTTGGAATAAAACTCTTGAATACAATCTTAGGGACGTAGCCCTTACACAAGTCTAAAACATAAAGTAAAGACATAAAGGACATATGATCAAGCCCTCGAATACAATGAGGACTAACCAATATTCTTCTTCTTGATCTCCTATGGTTCTAGCTACGAGGATGGAATCCAATATCTCCAAAGCCTACACTTATAGAAAATGTAGAAATATGGGGTTAGCACAAAAAGTACTAAGTATGGAAGCCATGCATAAAAATCATTAAAACATGCATAAAAGGGACATTTTGTTTGAAACCATGCTATATGCCACTTTTGAACATCATCTTTGAAATATTTGAAGAATGCAACTCATAAAGCAACTCACATACAATTCATCATAGCATAAATCATATCATCATAATAGCAATCATAGTCTCCAACATAAAGATAATACCTATCCCAATCTTCACAAGACATAGTTTATACACATAGTCAAATACCAAGATTATCTCACCATAATAGAACTACCACATAAGAAACCCTAAGCTATACTTGTGCAATGCATAGATAGGATTCCACTAATTATCACCTTTAGGCCACCAACACATACATATCTTACTTTGCTTTATTCATAGACAACATACATAAGTAAGGAGTCATTCATGTTCATAACTTATAACAAGTGAAGTCAACCTTAACATTCATGCATACCTTTCATACTTAATCCATAAGTCTTCATAACATAAGAGAACATCACCATAACCCCTTTATAAGTCTACTTGTGCAATGTATAAGTGAAGTCCCATACCCCCACTCACACTAAGTAAAGCTCATTAAGAAGTCATAGCATAGTTCATGTTCATATTCATAATTCATATAAAGCATACATTCAACTCATAATCATCATATCATAAAAGAGACATATCATGCCCACTCTCAAAGCCTACTTGTGAAATGCACGAATGAAGTCCCATAACCCCATTCATACTAAGTAGAACCTCTTGAAGAACCATAGAACATGCTCATGTTCTTATCATAATTCATATTCTTATCATTTAGGGAAATATAGCCTTAACCGACATAGACCATGTGAGCTATATGTAATCCGGTGTTCTACCCCTACACTGAAAAGAGGTGTCCTACTTGCCTAAGGTAGAACGTATATAATATAGCTTATAGGTGGATCCACTAGCTATATACCGATGTGGGCACATAGTTATGGGATATGGGGATTGCTACTAGAAACCCGGACTTGCTAAACGTAAAAGGTTTCCATCCCATGAGACAACATACATTGGGAAGCCGGACTTGCTAAACGTAAAAGCCTCCATCTCATTTTCATATCCACTCGGTGCTAAGCATAATTACCTTTGAAATTCATATTAAGTCTTCACTTATGTTCATTTTCATAAGAGAATGCACTAGGCACTCAAAACAAACATATCATCATAATAGCTCATAGATTCATTAAGTGAGAATGTCCTTTCACTTTAGAATCATCAACATGTGAATAAACCTTTCACATCGTATTCATAGTGTGTTCATGAGAATAGCCTTTCAATCAACACAACAACATAATTATATTTCTAGGCAATTCATACATAAACATGTGTAAATGGTAAAGGGAGAATGACCTTTCAACAATTACCACAATTACACAATAGTCATAGGATCTTCACTTTCTAAGTGAATCATAAGCAACACCTTAGTCACATCATAATCATATCCATGCATGTGTGTGTGTGATTGTCCTTCCAATGACACCACAACAACATTATCATAATAGACACTTTATCCTCAAAGAATTCATACACATGCATATAATATCATAATCATACATACACCTCATATCTTGCATTTAAGGGGTTATATTGAGTCAATACATCTAGTATTCAATACTTGAAACATAGATACACTCATGACTCAAGTAATCCATTCATATCATGCATAAACTCATGTGATCATATTATAGGTCATGTGGGTGAAATCTATTCCCAATAGGTCCATATACAACTTAACATACATAAAAACTTCATTCTTAAAGCCTTAACATTCTTAACTTATTCATATTAGCTTTTACCCTTAAAGCCTTAGGAGTCATCTTCATACTACAAGCCTTACTCTCAAGAAATGCCTCACATGATCATCATATATACCTAATTCTTAAGGTAAGCTAACCACATACCTCATTCTTGATCAAATATAGTCATATAGGAAACATATAAACTCAATCTCAACACTACACAAACATGATCCATCATATAAGCCCTAATCAAGTTAGTTCATTTCTACAAGATTTACTTATAAGCAATTTATGTTTAGGTGATCTAATCTAAGGCAATTCATCAAGAAGTTCATCATTCTTAGAAGGTTACATCTAAACCCACAATTTGCCTCTTTCATGACATTGCCCTAGGCCTCATCAATTCACCTTAGAATCTTAGGTTAATAAAATATACATGTAGAATCATACTTAGATCATGCAATTACATCATAATTAACTCACATTCAATCAATTGGACCAACTTGCAAAACCATCACCTAATTTGAAGAAGAACCATAGCTAGGATTGAGGGTCTCATGGATTCTTGAAGAATTTAAGTTAAAATCATATAAAATCAATCATACATTCATAAAAAAACATAATTCAACCTTTAAAAGAAAATTTAAAAGGAATCCATGGAGTTGAGTTGAAACCTTAGCTAATTGAGTTTTCTAAAATTGAGATAAAAGCTTTTGAAAGGGCTCCTTGGGTGATAGCTACCCAAGGATAAAAACTCCCATACCTTAGGTGTATAATCCAACCAATTTAGTATTGAAAAGATCCTTCCTTCAATCTCTACTTAATCTCTTTCTTTGTTCTTCAATGGAGGTTCTAGAGAGAAGATTCTTGGAGAGGGAGGTAGTTGGGTTTTGATTTGGGGTCTTCGGTTATAATGAACTAATGAGGTGTTTAATACCATAAAATACTTTATATATACGAAATAACCCATTTAAAATGACCCCTAATGAAAAAAACTTAAAAGTTAATTTCTTAAACTAACCACCCTTTGGCAGAGTCTAGGGCAGCCTACAGGTGCAAACCACGAGACCCCCACCCACGGTCCGTGGATGGGGTCATGCCCCATACTGTGGGGTCGTGGTTTGAGTCTTCAACATCAATTTTGGGACCTTGACCCACGGAGGCCATCCATGGGGCATGGATGGACCTACGGGGTGGCGTAGGTCCCATCCGTGGTTCACCATTTTCTTGACAGATTTTTGGTTCTAGGCATCCTAGGGGATTTAGACTTTAGGGTCCCCCTTAAGGACCCTTGGTTGGTTTTTGGGAGGTCGTACCTTGAAGTTTAACCCCTAGACACCTCAACCTAAACTCGGGAAGTCAATATGCAACCTAAAACCAAGCATCAACCTCAAAAGCTCACACGTTAGACTCTAGTTTCACCTATTAGTTTTCGTTAAGCTCTAGCTTGGTCTTACTAGTTTTACGGGTTGTTACATTATTCAACCCTAGCATATAGTCGGCGAGACGCCATCTATCCCCTGCGGGATGCCGGTTCCTTTCCTAGTGTTATTTAGTAATTTTAAGCTCCAAATCCATCGAACTTGTTTTCTTAAAGAATCTGTGCTTACAAGCGAACTAGGACCCAAAATCCCTTCAATTAGAATAAAAACACAATAATATTTCATGAATTTGAGTTCAATGAGTTGGTAGAATACTTACTCATCAAACAAAATGACACACTACTTGTGTCTACATATTTACATCACGCCTATGCCTATACCTACTTGTCCCAACATACTCCTTGTACTTCAGTCAAGATGACACTCTACTTGTGTCTATGTATTTACATCATGCCTATGCCTAACGTCGAAACGCTTCATGCAAATTCATGTTTTTACTTTGTTTCATGAATAAGAGTAAAATGCTTTATCAAATGATACAAATCTTCATCTATGATTCTAAGAATTAAAGTCCTATGATATAGTGTTCATAACATGCTCGCGTCTTATGTGTTTGTGCTATAGTCCTCATGTTAAGTACTCGTGCTTATGCATTCTTTTATGATTTTTTGTAAACTTGGTTCCTAGTATAATTCAGTTCATGTTAATAAGTACAGTTGCAGAAAATCAATAGATACCATGTTAAGTATAGTCCACATTCTCTCTTCTATCCGTGACCCTCACTTAAGAACGAATGATCCAAGAGGGAGATATTATAACACCTCAAATTTTCAACTAAGATTTGAAACATTTCATGATTGTAGTTAGACGAAACTGAGTGAATTTATTGCTTCTATGTGTAAAAGGTCAATTTCTAAGTGTGAAAAGTGTATGGAATGTGAGTTAGGTTATACGGAACCTGATATGGGGTGTATAAGTATTGAAACACCATATTTTACCCGTATTTTAACTTAGTTTTGCATATAATATTGGGAATATCCTTGTGTTTGTTGATGATATGTTTTGATGAGCTAATAGACACGAGTAGGGTAATTTTAAGCAACATAAAGAAAATACCCATAAGATACATTGGAAGGCAAAGCGAAGTAGTTTGGGCTAAAATGAAGGAAAAATAGCTATAGAAAAGACTATGAGATAGGCCTGGTGCCACACCTATGTAGAAACTAAACTTCAGAGACTCAATAAAAGGAGGAAAAACCTGAGATTGTACCTACGCTGCGAGGCTAGTCTCCTCTCGATGCCCCTCGCGCTGGGTCCCTTTGTCTACCGAACTTGGTTTTCCCCAATCAAGTTCGACTGAGATTATATTGCGACCCTACTATATATATATATATGTGTGTGTGTGTGTGTGACAATGTTTTTAAGCGGGACAAATATTATAATAGCTATGAAGAAGTATAATAAGATATTCAAATTTATTATTTTATTTTGTAAGGTTAAATAAAAAAAAATCTATTATTCTCTTTTATATTATTATTTTCAGTAGTTTTAATTATTATAATTGTTATTCTACACTAGTTATCAGTAGCTAATTCATAACTAGGGTTGGAACTTAGGTTCGGTATGATGATAAATAATGCGTCATATTAAAATATCCATTCATAAAGGGGTGATACTTGTATATTAACTTCCTTTCATACTTCACTCTTTCTTTAAAGACGATTGACAACCATTAATAAATAAACTCGTTCGTATTTTGAGCTACTTGAACATAGAGGTACAAATTAGGAAAAAAGGTTCATCAATAGAATATTGTGCTACCAACCGCCATCTAATAACTTAATACCGAGAAGAGATAGTTAACTTGAGACTTTTGATGGATGAACAAATTAATTCGACACCCAAGTACCTGAGAAGAACTTAGGGTGATAATCTCTTAATTGGATCGACAGATTTAAGGAGAATTAGAGATTCGTCAGTTTTTCACATGAACACCTAAATCAATGGATAGTAAAGCATTTATTGGAGTTTCAATATCTAAGAACTGCAATCCTAGGTCATATTCTTTATAGATAAAAATCAAATAGTTAAAGTAATTAGTAGATCATAATTAACCCCCCCCCCCCAATTCTATCATGATAGTTACCTTTTTTGAATCTCAATAACAAATTCTAAACAAACTCTAGTACGCACTATGTGGAATTCAACCACAACCTAGTTGAGTTTCTTTATTTTACATCGACCGATTTAACCATATAAAAGGGAGTCATTTGAGAGATACAAAAATTCTAGCACCATTGCCGAAAAGTGCAGTTTAGAATTTTATATTTTATAAAAATTCATTTGGTAACTATTTAAAAAAATAATTACACTTGTTGTTTTGTTTCGCTTGCAGGGTTTTCAATAGTTTATGCCTAATACTAGGGGTCAAGAATCCCCCTTGAATCCAATTGACGTAAAAATAGAGAGAATATTTAGGTGAGGAACGCTAAATTTTGTAATGGGTGATGAACATGATCACGGGTTGTAGCTGAGGTTGCTTTCCAAGTGAGCATGCTGGGACCATTAAACCTCCACCACCGGTGGAAAATGCTACTTTCAATAGCACCAATACAATATTTCTTTTATAGGGTATGAAGGGTTTGTTTGGTGATCTACCTCTTGAAGATCGAATAAACACCTTAAACACTTCATAAGGATATGTCTAGCTTACAACCTACAAGGTATCTCTCAAGAATGAATTAGACTGAGGTTTTTACCATTCTCCTTGACTGGTGAAGCAATTACATAGTTGGGGAGTTACCAAAAGCATTCATCACTACCTTGTTGGAACTTACAGGTGCATCTTGAAGTTTTTCTTTACTCCAAGAATACGTAGCCAAATTAGGGATGCGATTAGAAACAACAAACAAGTGAAGCTCTACATGAATCTTGGTTCAGATTAAATGAAGGTAGTTTAGTGTCTTAATAACAAGCTATTGGATGAAGTGTTTTAGAGAGCTTCTACAGATCACTAGATGAAGTCAACAAGTTTGTGGCCAACAATATTGCAAAGCATTCACTAATGTACCACACTTATGAAGAGTCCACTACTTTGCTTG
Source organism: Solanum piurae (assembly GCA_029582685.1). NCBI lineage: Eukaryota > Viridiplantae > Streptophyta > Magnoliopsida > Solanales > Solanaceae > Solanum > Solanum piurae. The sequence goes on from JAJOOO010079970.1 coordinate 18,751, forward strand.
ACCGGATGACTAATACAAATAGAGCATGACATACTAGAGAAACTGAGATAGTAAGTAGTGCATCAACTCAGAAGTTTTTAACTGAAGAGAGACTCAAAGAAGAAGCTAAATAGAAAAGGAAGGCAAAGTTAATGAAGCAAATGGAGTCATTGACTAAGCATGTAATGGGTGCCCCTACACAAAAGGTGAATGTTGTAGCTATTAATAATCAAGGCTAAAAACATGAGAACACTTACAATAATTATGAAGAGGAAACCCCTTATATCAATAACCAGATTGGGGGTTCCCATTCAAACTACCAGAGTTCTAACCAAGGACCTTGGCAGCAAGGAAAAGGAAATCAAGGTTGGAACACAGACCAAAACACAGAATAGAGAAATAGGAACCAAAGTAATTGGGACCAAAGTTTCAACAATAGGAGTACTAATCTATATATACCATCCAACCAAGGGAAACAAAGCACCGCCAACCCTCAGTGAGCGACCTTATAACATTTAAAAATAAGAGACATGCTATCGCATGTATTCAAGAAAGTATAACATACTAAGAGCAATATGCAACAACTATGCAATGAAATATCTTCGATGGGATAAGTGGTAAACTCAAATGCTACATCTATCAAGAAAATTAAGACTCAATTGGGCTGAATTTCAGCAAAGGTAAATCAAAGGCAGAAGGTTCTCTTCCTAGTGATACAGCTGCATATACAAAAACATATAGAGTTAGTAGCAATCAATACATGGCTTTCACAACACAAGATCAAGATGTAGTCACAAATTACGTAATTGTGAGTGAAAATCTGGAAGAAGAAGTTATAAGTGATAATGCTCAAATTACCCTCAAAACAAGTAAGAGAATAAGCGTTCATTAGCAATAAATTACCTAACAAGAGTCAGTATTTCCAGGGTTCCTCACTTGATTTTTACGGAAAAAAATTTCGGACGACCGGAGCGGAAAAGCTCTCTCGACAATTGGAGAAGGAGAAAGCCCTATTGAGTAATGGGAAGCGGGCTAGTCCCCGAAAATGCCTATATCCATGACGAAATTTTCCTCTTCCACCGCTTGTCTCTCGGATGAGACTAAGTAGCTACCGACCGTTCCGACGTGCCCTTGCCCTATTTTAATGATAGTAGCTTGTTGCACGGTCTCTCTATTGATTTATAGTTTGAGGATTCTTCCGCTGGTTTTCAAATAGAAACTCCAATTTATCTTTCTGCCCTTGAATTATAGCAGGAGCAACCTCAATTGCCGTACCCAGGTGCCGGTCTCTAGAATCTTCTGGAATGTTCAATTTTACTATCAATCATGTCGTTATCTCTCTTGATCATGGTAAAAAATTTCACCCACATAGAGTGATATAATTCAAGGAATTCAATTAGAAAATTAAGAGTGTAAACCAATTCATTTGTAGCAATTAAAAGAGAAGGGTGGATGATTCCACAATTTTACGAAAAGAGGTTTTTTATCCAGTAACACAATTAAACTAGAATTCAGATTTCAAACAAGTAAAAAATGATCCTGGAGTGTGGGGATTGGTATCAATGTCAAGTAAGGGTACTTGTGCTTTCTCATTATCATTAAAAAAACATAGATAGGTTGGGTAATATTAAATAACACTACTCTTCTTTCAATCTCATATCATTAAATAATAAAATCTCCTTTCGGCACCATCTATCTGAATCACAAACCGACCCAATACGTTACTAGAATCTCTCTTTTAAGCAGATTTGGCAACTAGAATTGGACTGAAATCTCTCTTTCAAGAAAACTATAGTAAACAAATTTGAATTGCAGGCATTAAAATAATTATCCACTTGAATTAATCTCTTTTGAGCATCAATCGAAGATCTAGGCTAGGATTAAGTTTGCAACCTTAAACCATAAATTAAACCCATGCAAAGTAGCTTAAATCCATGAATCTACAATAATAAAATAGAGCAAGACACAAAACCCACTACAATAAATCGGCACCCAACCCCATTATCACACCTCTAGATTTGGGGTTTTTAGCCAAGTATCATAACAGTACAAGAAAATATACCCAATATAAATTTAGCCATTGGGGAAGTGAAATTAAGCAAGAATCTTCAGACCCACTTCAATTTGAAACTTCGATTGTCAAAATACAAGGTTGTTCACAAACCCCAAAACTAAGAGTATTTTCTCCAAGGGTGAAAATAAAACTTATAAAAAACTTAGTCTCCAAGCTAATACTATAAAGTTCTCTTCTAAAAAGTCTCTCCTATCAAATTTGATGCATTTTCTCTCCTATGGACTATTTATAGTTTCTCAAAATTTGGCCCTAAATTTAATGTGTGAAAAACTCAGCGACATTAGTCGAGCTAGCCAAACATGTTTGGTGGATAGTGTTTGTTCCTCTTCTCCCCCTTCATTTACTTCAGGCTTCAGGTGTTTGAACCTAAGGTGGAAGACTCAATTGAGTCTGCCTTTCACATTGGGTAGATCGTTGATTGCCACATTGTTCACTCTTTATGCCTTCACTTTGAACTCAAAGTTCTATCACTTTTGGTGATGGCTTTCTAGTTCACCCATTCAACTTCGATAAGTTGCCGATTCATCTTTTAGTCCGTTGAGCTGCCTTGAATATTTTCACTTGTAAGCATTGTCACTTAGGGTGAGGTCGGTCTACTTGGGAGGTTCACCCTTTTGGTTAGGCGACTACTAGTTGGGAGGTTATACTCTTTTTAATGTTTTTGGCCTTTTTTCATGTATTCATTCTTGCCTTGTCCTTTAGCCTTGTCCTTTAGCCTTCATAACTGCAAAACATTAAAATATCATCAGAATAGGACATACTTAGACATTGAGGACACTAATTATTGAATCAAAATGACCTCAAATGAGTGGCAACATACCACTCATCAACACACCAAACTTAAAATTTTGCTTGTCCTAAAGTAAATCAAGAACACAATTAGTTCAACAAGGGTGTCAACAACAATTTTCAATGAGAATTAACATGCAAGTTTTTGATAACGCTCAACTACACTTCATCCAATTCTAAGTGTAGGCGGCCTCTAACAAGTATAAACCCAACTAAGAGTTGGGGTCGATCCCACATGGAGTGATATAGTAAAGAATTCAATTAAGAACTAAAATTGTGTCCTAATCATTTGTAGAGGTTGAAGTTTTGCAACATTAATGTAAATCACAAAATTTTGACAATTAATGTCAAATGGGGTGAGGGGAGGGGATTCAGGTAACCAATTTATGACTACTAAAATCTAAAGTAAGCAAGTGTGTAGGCTAGGTTTTGAGTGCAATAGTCATTTCTCAATCAACTATTGTGATTCAAGTGAGTTCTTTTGAATATCAACAAAACACAATCGAACAACCCATTACCTTAATGAATCCACTTTTCAAGCTAGATTTACAAGATTGCAATCAATTCCACTTTCTCAAGCTAGATTCATAATCATGCAATCAATACAATCATCAACTAATAATTGGACTCTAACACCTCTTTCTCAAGCAAGTATTGAGTACTAAGCTAGAATTGAATTTGCAACTACAATTCCTCAATTAAAACATAAACTATCAATTGAACCTACTTCGAAACAACAATAAAATTAGTAACTAACAATACCCATTAGCTAATTAGAGCATTCAACTACATAGTCACATCCCAAGAATGGGGTTTTTAGCCAAACATGGTACAAAACAAGAAATCGTTACCAACAATATTTTCTATCAGGTTTGACAACGATCCGCAAGTGTTCAAATGCTAGAAATTAGGCTAGAAGTATCACAATGCCTAAATCTCTACTAAAAAAAAATGTAAAAACAATGTTCTAGAATGTAAAACTCAAAAACCCATAAGTGAACAATGTGGGAACTCTCTCTCTTCTTTTTAAAATTGCATTTATACGTTCTCAGAATTCCAGCATGGAGTAAACTTGGTGAAGTAAGTCGGGTTTCCCCGAACCGGTCGCCGATGCGCTGAGTGCTCCTCTTTTCACATTTTTGGCATGTCATTCAGCAAATCATTTTGCAACTTTTGGCAAAGTGAGTCAAGTTCGCCGAACTGGTAGGTGATACGCCGAGTGCTCTTCTTCGCACCTTTTTGGCGTGGCTTTTTATCACCTCGTTCTGTAATATTTAGTGAGTTAAATCGACATCACTGATATCTTCGGTGAGTCGCCAAATCACTGGTTTAACCACCAAGTTGGTTTTGTCCATGGGCTGGCATGCTAAATTTTTAAGCGTGTTGAAGGTTCACTCGGCGACTCGCTGAGTGGCTTTGGCGAGTACCAACTTTGCTTTCCTTCAAGTTTTTCAGCTTTTTCACTCCTATTTTCTTTGTAATGTCCTTGCCTTACACTTTTGTCCTTCATTGCTGCATATTAACATTTTAACATCAGTTATGAGTATAAAGGATGCATTGAGGACACTAAATCTCTGAATATTAAGTCCTAAATAAGTTGAAGTCTCTAACTCATCAACACCCAACTTAAACTTTTGCTAGTCCTTAAGTAAAACACAAGATCAATTAGGTCAACTGGGATGTTTACAAATAGTGCTACTTGAGACTTAGCATGAATGCACAAGAGGTTCAATCTACCCATGCAATGTTCAATTATGCACTAGAAGTTTCAAACTGACTAGCCATCATAAATTAGAAGTCAAGCTCACAATGCTTGGTTCAAATGCAAATTCAAGCTCAATAAGTGTATTCGAATGCCCTCACATCAAGAATGATTCCATGCTCACACAAATCTCAACAAAGTTATGACTTACAGAATCAAAATCAACTCTCACAATCTCGAAGATAAACACATGCATGATTCTATCCATATGCTCGCCTGTATTTTCCAATCAACATATCACTCAGCTCAATCAAGATCACTAAGGTCTTTCAAGACTTGTAGCAGAGCTAAGGTTAAAAAAGTATGATTGTTTTGGATTAGTGACTTCTACCGTCATGAAACATGGCTTGCATTTCACTTCTTCTCCTTTACTTCCACTCTTTTAATTTTCACAATCCACCCTAAGTACTTTCAAGCACAAAAATTCGTGCATGGCTCATTGGATACCTCTTTTCTTTCCATCCATGCACTTCTTTTCAATCTTTGTTCTTTTTCTTTTCCTTCTTTCTCTTCTCTTTCATTTTTTTTATATAGAGAGGTTCCATTTTTTTTCAACACAATTCTTGAAGGGTGAATTTCACAAACTTCTTGATCAATTTCTTTCCTCATTTTTCATCACACCGCCAATTTAGGATTTTAGCCTAAGTTGGCTATTCAATTTAGGTGGGTAGGAAAAAGGCTAAATGTGTTCATGTTTCATCCAAAGAAAAAATTAGTCTCAAATGGTGCCAAGCTAGGTTCACACTCTCACAAGGTGGTCACGAAGAGGTATAACAACAAGTTTGGTTCACTCTAAAAAAATTGTGCCTAAGATCATTTCTTTCATTCACCAACATTAGTCAATTGGACAACGAGGCAAGTTCTAGGTATCACCAAGCACATATATATAGAAAATATCACCACACAAGGCATTCAACACAATCACCGATCATGATTCTACAAGTTAAGCTCGTGTGCAACGATCATCGCAAGACTCATTTTGACAATCGACTAGTCACAATGTGATGATAAGAGTCCACACATGACTAACTCAAATTTTCCTCATTGGACTTGCACAAGCATATCGTTCAATCAAGAGCACTATTCAAGTCATCGGTAATGATCGCAATCGATAATCAAATATGCAAGAGAATAAACACAACATTCACAAATCAAGAAATTAAGAAATGGATAAATGGAATAAAAAACCAATATTCACAATTTTCACCATAATAAATGAGAAGTTTCAGACATAGCTAAAAGTAGTAAAACAAGCATTCAAAACAAAATAAATATAGCCCAACGGGATAGGTATGAAGATACCCACACGCCACCAAAAATATGAAACAATGTCCTCAAAGTGAAAGAAAATAAATGTCTCAAAGATAAAGCAAGAAGAGAGACAAGACTCCCTTGTCAGGCTAAGCCTAAGGTGAACATTGTGCATCTATGGCTCTCTCGATCGGGGCATCAGTGCCCGTATCTCTCCAATATTGGGCTGCACTCCACTAGGGCCAATCATCGAGGTGTCCTGAAGTGAAGTTGTTGTATCCTTGGACTATATCACCCTTAATGTCCTCCAAGTCCTCATAAACTGCCTCCTCCCGAGTCGCCAACTCCTCTTTATCAGTCTCCAACACTTTTGACTCCTCCTCATCATCAGCTAAAGCAGTATCTCCGATCACATTAGCCTGAGGGATCTCAGAAATAGCTGGAACATTTGAACTGGGGCCTCGGGAATGTCAACTCCACCCTATAACATAGATATACCAGTGGATTTGAGTTCATCCACATCACACCTCAAACCTGCAACTTGGCCTTCAAGGCTATCACATCGTCTGACTGTCGACACCTCTGCTCACATGCCTCAAATTACATGGTGAGGGCATCTAATGCTAGGCCATGAGTAGTAATCAACTCTCTCTGCTCTTGTAACTCATCTCAGAAGGGTGCAAGGGTAGTAGTAATGGCCTGCTCAATCAACCCTAGGATAGCCGCCTTAATCGATGAAGCATGCACATCGACTGAATGTGCTAGATGGCCCATCTTATACAGCATGGTCTGTGTCAACGAGGGTGGGGAAACAACAGCAACAGTAGAAATAGTAGGAGTAGATGAACTAGGGGTACCAGACGGATCACCGGCCTGAGTGGGAGGAGTAGCATTTGTCTCTAAGGTCTCTAAATCTACAGCTAGGGATGTGTCCACCGAGGCTGTCCTCTTCTGCTAGCCTTATCTCTAGTATATTATTCCTTGATCCTTCGGATATCAGTAGAGGAATTGGGAATCACTTCCACATCTGTCTTTGCCACAATTGGCACTATAGCTTGTCCACACAACTCTGTGATAAGCATCGGGAATAGTAGTGAGGTCTGGCTTTGTTTAGCTCTCATGGACATATCCTTCTCGATAATCAACCCAAGATTCAGCCTCTCCTGATTAATATTGGACCCCAGAATTGTAGCCTTCGGGTGATGGAGAATAGACTCATTTTGTGATAGCATGAGTGTGCTGTTAATGAACCCAAACAAGTATATAGCAACGATGTTCAGGTCCTTCTTCTCAACTTGAACCCCTGGATCAATCCACGGAGGTGTAATATCATAGATCAAGGGAGCCAACCACCCCTTAAGTTCCTTTAATGTCTTCTTCTAAATTTAATCCGCTAAGATATAGATCACCTGGAGTGTGCACTCCAAAACCTCATTTATGTCTATACTACTTCAGTTTACCTTTTTACCTCACACCACAACATAATCAACTAGTACAAATGAACTGGCCTTCTTCTTTCCTTTTTGAATTAGTTTCCCGTACCTCTCATAGAACTCCCAGACCCAAGAAGATATATACGGGCCTCAGAGTGGTGTGAAAAGCTCAAACTTGTGAAAGCGGATCGTCTTCCACACTGCTGGATATCGGTCCACATTACCATTAGTGGACAACCTCTTATCCTCCAGAATTGTCCTCACCCTGGTAGCCTTTAGGATGTTCATCGATTGTGGAGAGGGTTCCTGGGCTGGGGGCACTTGTGGTGACCGCTTTGGTGCCTGTAGTGGAGGCATCGGTAGTACTGGGAGTCTCGTCGAATCATGTAATGCTTTAGAACACAACTCAACACGTTCTCTCTTGAGGGTTTGAATCATCCACTGGTTCAGACTCATAGACCAGAGATCTAGAGCTAATCTCTTCCTCACTGTCAAAGACTAAGATGTGGTGAGGTGGGTGGAGTAGACACCCATAGTGTCAAAGATGTAATTGCTTTGACTTTATGCTACAAGTTGTTTCCCTTTCCCGTGCCTTTCCCCATGTTGGAGGAAATTTCAGTCTTGTTGATCTTGGAGGTGTAACCTCTGTAGCAATAACTATTCCTTTGGACTTTTACCATTGTTGGGACCCTTGACTGGAACCTTTGGTCTGGCCATACCTGTGAAAACAACACAAATCAGAAAAATGCGATTGCAACCGGTTAGTGAAGTATCAAGTTTAAAAATTACAGGAAAACTTGCCGATCAACTTGGTGAGTCGTTGAGTTCATTCATTGAGCCTTAGAGGGCTCACCGAAAATCATAGCGCTCAAAATTAAGAAAGTCAGCACAGATTGGTGAGGTATAAGGTCATTCTGTAAAGCGCAAAACTTGATCAACGAGCCAAAGGTAGCTCGTCGAATATCAAAGAATGATTTCCAATATTTAGGGCTGCAAAAAGGAGATAACAAAGGCATTATTCAAGTCATCGAGTAACTTCGGCGAGCTCAGGCGTATCGCTGAATGTTACAAAATCCAACAACTATATTTCAAGACTAAAAGGGCGATGTCATGGATTAGTTGGCGAACCGCCGAGTCATTCGGCGAGCTCGTCTAAGATCGATGAATGACCTTTCGTGCCAGATTTCACCCCGACCTCCAATTTTTAATGCATACTCTACGATAACCAAATTAAAGCCCTATCCTATGCAATTCACGCCTAGCCCATATCATTACCAACCTCGGGGTACTCAGACTTACCCCCAAATAATGTAGTATCTACCAAACAACACTTTTTCCCTTAAGAACGATGTCACCCAATCTATCATTGTGCAAATTAAGTTGTTTAGTACAATTCAGGTTACTAACACTTCACCCATATCAAACCCAACACGCTACAACCACAAACCCAAAATTATAAGCAATTTGAACATGGGATTCAAACTACGGTAGGTTAATCATGAAATCTAACGAGTTTGATTAACAACCCACAGTTCAAAATCGATTAAGCACACAAAACTATATGATAGATCTATCAATTATGACAACACACTTAGAATATTGCAAGAAATTTAAGTGAATTCAGGATACCAACCTCCAAATTAGACAAATAAACGACTTGGGCAAAAGTAAAAACAAAAATCGCATGAATTCCGACCACGCAACAAAGCCCACACAAAAACTTAACAAAAACTATGATCTAATATGATGTTGAAAGAGTACAATAGTAAAAAAAAAGCAATATAAAGACGAGTTTTGAATTTAAAATGGTTGGAAGCGTTTTGACTCTTTAGTTCGCGCCTCCATCGGTGATCGTTACTTATGTCGCCGACCTATTCGGCGACGCGCCAAATGGCACTTTGCCCACCGAAGTTACCAGAACTCCAGCCATTTGGTGGGTAAAAAAGGTTATCCACATTGGGCATGTTGAACCACTCGGTGATTCACCGAGTGAGTTCTGAGCTCACCCATCCGCCTATTTCTCCAAAACTTTGAATGTTCTACTTGCACATCCAACAACCATTATTTAAACAACATAAACTAAAACTTGGGTTGCCTCCCAAAAAATGCCTTATTTAACTTCATGGCACGACTAAGACATGCTTTCAAGCTTCATTATTTGGGTTAACCATGATATCACTTAGTGAACCTTTTTTTGGTCTTGGATTTAAATGAGCCGAGATTTTACCACACCTACTTAATATAGATACCGAGTGTGAAGTAACCATTTGGTTAAGATAAGAGACGTCATCTTTCATTTCCTTTAGCACCTTGTTCGATCCTTTCACTTTGTTGAGAATACGAGAAAACATATCTTCTATGCGAGAATTTTAAGGATCAACCCTTGGATCTTTTGGAGTTTGACACTCATGAGGACGTACATATCGTTCTTAGTCGCCATCCCTCTCACTCCAATTCATACCACGGTCACGCCATTCCCTATCTAGGTCTCTCCAACAATCATCGCGGTCCCTGTTCCAACCTTGATTCCTGCCCTACCTTGGATAGTTTGGGCGAGAACCCCCTGGCTGGTTTGTCAAAAAATGCACTTCCTCATTGTAGATGTCCTCAAAGTGTGCTTCATCAGGATTTACTCCAATATTACTTTCAACCGCATTCACAGTCTTGCAACCACTTCCCATGACATGCTTCGTCAATAGGTCCATTTGGGTCAGCATCTTGGCCATGTTTTTGTCTCGCTCTTGATTCTTTTCCATTTGTTATTTTGTTAACCCAAAGTTCAAAGGAGACACATGATCATCACTAGTGTAACAAGATCGGTTGATTTTCATCATATCATCAAGAAGGTTAGATGCTATGTCAAAAGGTTGTTGAATGATTCTTCTTTGAATGAGTTGTTCTTCCACACCTTTTTTGATCACGTCGAGACTTCGGTAAAAATATTGCAACAACACATTTTTCGATAGCCCGTGAGTTGGGCATTGGAGCAACAATATTTGGAACCTTAACCATGTCTCGTGAATAGGTTCGCCATCCACTCACTTGAAGTTATGAATATTATCCCTCAACTTAACCATCATTGAAGGAGGGAAAAACCGTTCATAAAACGAATTACTGAGCTCCTCCCAAGAAGTGATTGATTCCCTTGGTAAATCGGCCAGCCACTTTGTTGTTTCCCCCATTAGAGAAAAGGGGAACAAACAAAGTCAGACTGACTCCTGAGTTTGAAAGAAAATGGCCCACACACATCCACGAAGTTTTGAATGTGATCTTGAGGGTCCTCATAAGGCAATCAGATAGCACCCGCACTTCTCAACTGATCCTCATTGAAATCATGGAAATTCCCGATGTCATCGTTGTTCCCAATTGGCTGGCGTTACTCCCATTCACACTCATCTCTTCACCTATTTAGGAGCAGCCAACAAAGAACACAAATAAGATAATTCAACTACAACAAAATCAGTTCACGACTAAACTTCAACAAAAGATTTCTAAACACCACTCCCCGACAGCTGCGCCAATTTTAATAACACTCAAGTACACTTTATCCAATTCTAAGTGTAGGCGGTCTCTAACAAGTATAAACCCAACTAAGAGTTGGGGTCGATCCCACAAGGAGGATACATTAAAAAATTTGATTAAGAAGTAAAATTGTGTCCTAATCATTTGTAGTGGTAAGAGTTTTGCAACATTAATGTAAATCACAAAGTTTTGACAGTTAATGTCGAATGGGGGGGGGGGGGATTCAGGTAACCAATTTATAACTACTAAAACTGGAAGTAAATAAGTAGGGAGGGTTTCTTGGGAGTGTGATACATTGAATGCTAATTTCGCATAATGGGTGATTACTAGTGACTCAAAGATGTTGCATCTTGGTGGGTAGGCTAGGCTTTGAGAGAAATAGCCATTTCTCAATTAACTATTGTGATTCAAGTGAGTTTTTTTGAACCACAACAGGCAAACCACAGTCGAACAACCCATTACCTTAATCAATCCACTTTTACAATCTAGATTTGCAAGATTGCAATCAAACCCACTTTCTCAAGCTAGATTCATAATCATGCAATCAATACAATTATCAACTAATAATTCGACTCTAACACCTCTTTCTCAAGCAAGTATCAGGTACTAAACTAGAATTGCATTTGTAACTACAATTTCTAAATTAAAACATGAACAATCCATTGAACCCACTTTGAAAATAAAATAAAATTAGTAACTAACAATGCCCATTAGCTAATAAGAACATTCAATTACATAACCACACCCCAAGAATGGGGTATTTAGCCAAACATAGTAAAGAACAAGATATCGTTACCAACGAAGTTTTCCATCAGGTTTGACAATGATCCGCGAGTCTTCAAATGCTAGAAATTAGGCTAAAAGTTTCACAATCCCTAAATTTCTACTAAAAAAATGTACAAACAATGTTCTAGAATGTAAAACTCAAAAACCCTGATGTGAACAATGTGAGAACTCTCTCTCTTCGATTTAAAATTGCATTTATATGTTTCTAGAATTTCACCATAGAGTCAACTCAGTGAAATAAGTCGGGCTTCTCCGAACCGGTCGACGATGCGTTAAGTGCTACTCTTCTCGCCTTTTTGGTGTGTCTTTTCAGCAAATTGTTCTGTAACTTTTGGCGAAGTGAGTCAAGTTCGCCGGACCGGTTGTCGATACGATGAGTGCTCTTCTTCTTTCCTTCTTGGTGTGCATTTTTACCACCTTGCTATGTAATATTTGGTAAACTAAATAGGCATCGCCGGTCTCTTTGGCGAGTCGCCGAATTACATGTTTGACTGCCAAGTTGGTTTTTTCCATGGGATGGCATGCTGGATCTTTAGGCGAGATGAAGGTCCACTCGGGGACTCGCTCAGTGGCTTTGGTGAGTACCAACTTTTCTTTCCTTCATCTCTTTTTAGCTTTTTCGCTCCTATTTGCCTTGTAATGTCCTTGCCATACTCTTTTGCCTTCATTGTTGCATATTATCATTTTAACATCAGTTATGAGTGTAAAACATGCATTTAGAAAACTAAATCCCTGAATATTAAGCCCTAAATGAGTCGAAATCTCCGACTCATCACTGTCACCACAAGAATACTATCAAGCATAATCAACACTCAATCATGTGCTCAGAAAGCTTCAAATTATCTAGTCGGTATCAATCCAAGTTCAAGTTCACTAGTGCTTTCTTTCTAATTCAAAACCATGTTTCAACAAATGCATTCAAGTGCCCTCACATCAAGAATGATTTCATTCTCTCATAACGAGTATCATTAAAGAAGTTAGGAATCAATACAACTCTCACTCTGTGAGAGAGATATGCAATCTTCATCCTAAATGTTTGCCCATATTTTATAATCATTACACAACCTAGTTCATGCAAGATCTCAAAGTTCTTTTAAGGCTTGTAATGGGGCATAGGGTAAAGGTACAGTCATTTTAGCTCAGTCACTTAATATTTTCAAAGTATTGTTGTACTCATCTTCACCTTTTCCCAAGTTATTTCTCTTCTTTTCACTTGGAGACTCAAATTTCATTTTTTCATTCAATTTATTGGACACTCTTTTTTATTTCATCACAATTTATTTTTCATTTTAATTTTTAAACTTTTTCTCACTGTCACGACCCAGGGGTACCCCCTAGACGTAACACGGCGTACTTGACCCCGAAGGTGTCCCATAGAAGCCTTTAGAATATCATGACATAAGAAGATAGGGAAAAATGCGGAAAAATTAAAACTTTTCTTTACAATCGAAGTCTTTCATATAATAAGAGAGAGTCTATGACACTATGTCTCAAACCATATATAACATTTGAAGTAAAACTCTTGAATACAATCTTAGGGACATAGCCCTTACATAAATCTAAAACATAAAGAAAGGACATATGGTCAAGACCTCGAATAGTATGAGGACTCACCAATCTTCTTCTTCTTGATCTAATTATAGTCCTAGCCACGAGGGTAGAATTTGATATCACCAACCCCTACACTTGTAGAAAATCTAGAAATATGGGTTAGCACAAAATGTACTAAGTATGGAAGCCATGCATAAAAATCCTTAAAGCATGCATAAAAGGGACATTTTATTTGAAACCATGCTATATGCCACTTTTGAACATCATCTTTCAAATAGTTGGAGAATGTAGCTCATGATACAAACCATGCACAATTCATCATGACATAAAGGATATCATCATAATCACAAGCATAGTCTCCAACACAACATAATGCATACTCCAATCTTCACAAGACACAGTTCACATGCATAATTACATACCAAGATCATCGCATCATAATAGAACCATCACATAAGTAACCTTAAGCTCTACTTGTGCAATGCATAGATAGGATCCCATAATCCTATCTATGCTAAGTATCACTTCTAGGCCACCATGATCTTGCATAATATACCCTGACCTTATCCATAGCCAACACTGATAGACAAGGAGACATTCATAGTCATATCTTATAATAAGTAAAGTCACTCATAGCAACAATCCATATCATGCATACACAATTTTATATATCTTCATAACATAAGGAAACCACATCATAATCCCTTTATAAGTCTACTTGTGCAATTTATAAGTGAAGTTCCATACCCCCACTCACACTAAGTAAACATCATTAAGAAGTCATAAGTATAGTTAATGTTCATAATTCATATAAAGCATACATTTAACTCATAATCATCATATCATAAGAGACACATACCATGCCCGCTCTCCAAGTCTACTTGTGCAATGCATGAATGAAGTCTTATACCTCCACTCACACTAAGTAGGACCTCTTGAGGAACCATAATACATAACTCATGTTCTTATCATAATTCGTATTCTTATCATATAGGGAAATAGCCGTAATCGACATAGACCATGTGAGCTACATAGAATCCTGTGTTCTACCCCCACACCAAAAAGAGGTGTCCTACTTGCCTAAGGTAGAATGTTCATTTTAGCTTTTAGGTGGATCCACTAGCTAAAGACCTAAGTAGGCACATAGTTATGGGATAAGGAGATTGCTACTAGAAATCCGGACTACTAGCATAAAATGTTTCCATCTCATGAGATCACTTACATTGGGAAGCCGGACTACTAGCGTAAAAGCTTCCATCTCATTTTAATATTCACTTGGTGCTAAGCATAATTCCCTTTACAATTCATATTAAGTCTTTACTTAAGTTCATGTTCTTGAAAAAATGCACTAGGTACCTCAACCAATATAACATCATAATAGCTCATAGATTCATTAGGTGAGAATGTCCTTTCAACCTTAGAATCATCAACATGTGAGTAAACTTTTCACATAATATTCATAGTGTGTTCATGAGAATAGCCTTTCATTCAACACAAAAAGATCATCATAGTCATAATAGTTCATGCATAATAAAGTACAAGGGTATGAGAAGAATTACCTTTCAACAATACCACAAATACACAATAATCATAAGATTTTCACTTTCTATGTTAATCATAAGCTTATACACAATTCTCATAAAGATGTACAAACCCTCATAACTTTCCCCTTCAAGGGCCATGAACCACAAGCAACACCTTAGTTATATCATAATCATATTCATGCATAGGGTGTATGTGTGTGATTGTCCTTCCAATGACACAATAACAACATTATCATATTAGACACTTTATTCTCAAAGTATTCATAAACATGCACTTAATATTATAATCATGTATACACCTTATATCTTGAACTCAAGGGTCACATTGAGTCACACATCTAGCATTCAACACATGAAACATAGACACAACCATGACTCAAGTAATCCATTCATTTCATGCATAAACTCATGTGATCATATTATAGGTCATGTGGGTGAAGTCTTTTCACAATAATGCCAAATGCAACTCAACCTACATAATAGCTTATTTCTCAAAGCCTTGACATCCTTAGTTTATTCATTTTATCTTTTACCTTTTAAAGACCTAGGAGTCATCTTCATGTTACAAGCCTTACTCTCAAGCAATGCCTCACATGTTCATCATGCATACCTATTTCTCAAGGTAACCTAACCACATACCTCTTTCTTGATAAATTATAGTCATATAGGAAACATATAAACTCAATCTCAATACTACACAACCATGATCCCTCATATAAGCCCTTAATCAATTCAATTCATGTATATAATCTTTACCCTAAAGCAATCAATTTCTAGGTCATCTAATCTAAGGAAATTCGTATAAAAGTTCATCAGTCTTAGAAGGTCACATCTAAACCCTCAATTTGCCTCTTCCATGATATAACCTTAGACTATATCAATTTCATCGTAGGATCTTAGGTTAATCAAGTATACATGTAGAATTATATTAAAATCATGCAATCACATCATAATCTACTCACATCCAATCAACTGGACCAACTTGCAACAACATTAATAATGTAAAGAAGAATCATAGCTAGGATTGGGGAACTCATGAATTCTTGAAGAATTCAAGTTAAAATCATGTAAAATCAGTAATTCATTCATAAAAAAACATAATTCAACCTTAAAAACCAACTTTGAAAGGAATCCATGGGGTTGAGTTGAAACCCTAGCTATTTGGGTTTTCTAGATTTGAGATAAAAACTTTTGAAGGGGCCCCTTGGGTGATGGCTACCCAAGGATGAAAACTCCCATCCCTTAAGTGTAGAATCCCTTAAGTGTAGAATTCAACCTTAAAAACCAACTTTGAAAGGAATCCATGGGGTTGAGTTGAAACCCTAGCTGTTTGGGTTTTCTAGATTTGAGATAAAAACTTTTGAAGGGGCCCCTTGGGTGATGGCTACCCAAGGATGAAAACTCCCATCCCTTAAGTGTAGAATCCAACAAAAATTCAAGGATAAAGGCTGCTCCTTGAACCCTAAGCTTGACCTTGTTCTTGCTCTTCATTGGAGGTTTCTAGAGAGAAGATTTTGGGTGAGGAGAGTGTTTGGGATTTGATTTGGGGTCTTGGGTTATAATGAATTAATCATGTGTTTAATGACTTAAAATAATTTATATATATGTATAAATACTATATTAAACAACCCCCACTTAAACTAATTAAAAAGGAATTTCCTAAACGAACTTACCTTTGGCAGAGATTTTGGACAGCATTGCAGGCCTCACTCACGCCCTCCACTCACGGACCGTGAGTGGACCTACTGACCATGATTCTGGTACGTGGGTCAGGGATGGGGCTTGTTTTTGAGTGCTTGACTCATGCCCAAGAGCTACGGAGGTGGATGGACCTACGCCCCGTAGGTGCCATCCGTAGCTTACTTCTTGGGCAGTCTTGGGGCAGATTTGGGGGACTGTTTTGGGGTCCTCCTCAAGGACCCCTTTGGTTGGTCCTTGGGGAGTTGTACCTTGACGTTTAACCCCTAAACCCATCAACCTAAACCCGGGAAGTCATTTTACACTTCTAACCCCACATTCAACTCAACAACACACTCGTAAGGCTCTAGTTCCACCTACTAGTTTTCTGGGTTGTTACACTCACTCTCTTATTTTTTAACAAGGAGGGGATCCTTTTTTTTTTGCAACAAACTTCAAAGTTGTGTCTTACTTTTATTTTTCTTTACTTTCCACTTAATTTTGTTTAATCCTTCCTTTCCACACTTTAGCCTAAGTTGCCTATTCAAATAAACCAATGTTTAGAAAAGGGAATATTCATGGGTGAGATGTTAGGGACAATTCGGCTCAAGAGATTTCAACAAGGTTGACAACAAATAGTTTAGGCTTAAATGGTGCGAAAATGGTTGTACACCATCACAAGGTACCCAAAAAAGGTATGACCATTTGGGGTTCCTCTCAAAATTTGTACCAAAGATAATTGCTTGCCTTCACCCAAGCTAGACAATTAGACTAACAAGACAAATTCTAAGATTCAACAAGCATGCTTTCAAGAAAGACCTCACCACCACACATGGAACTTCAAACAAAATCTTTTAACACAACTCTACAAATAAAAAATCTTACGTTCGATGTTCATTACAAGGCTCACATCAATACGCAACTAGTCAACACAAGAATAAAGTAGATCATTCAAAAGTAAAACAACGATTTATTTCTTGCAAATTAACAAAAAACACATTTATCATCATAAGTACTACACAAGACATTTATATTGAACATAATCGATCCTCAAACATCAACAACAAAAACTCAAGCAATCTCAATCATTTTAAAAACTCCAAAATCATGAGGCAATAGATAAAAAGAGAGACAAAATGAATCAAAACCATCAGCTATTATAACAAGAACCAAAATATTACAAACATCACAAAATAAAACAGGACATAACAAAATACAATCAAAAGGGAAATATAGGCACAAGTTCCCTCACCCCACAAAAATAAAAATAGTAGTGTCCTGAATGCTATCAAAAGTAAGTATGGGAGGAGACTAATATAAAGATACCTTAACAGGCTATCCTTGTAAAGTTATATGATCCTTGGACTCTGAAAGGATGACATATCTCAGGAATCAATGCCCGAGAAAACTCACTTAGAGGTCTGCACAATAGCATCAATCGGGCATCAATGGCCAGCATATCCATAGGAGGAATGATTGAGTCTAAAGAAACTCCACTAGTGCCAACTATGGAAGTCTCCATACCAGACCTATCTTTGGTAGCCTGCACCATAGTCTTCTCAATATCATGCAACTCTGTCAGTGACTCAGCTATTCTCTACTCATCCTCTCGTAAGAACTTCTTTCCATATATCTCCTCATAATCTTCATCTACTCAATCCTCAATATCAACAGGCTGCTCGACCGTGCTACTAGGGACATCAACTCTAGGCTTTGAAGGAGGCACAAACTTGCGCATATTTGGAAATGGTACCTTACCCCAGAGCATGGAGATATTGGTAGACCTCAACTGGTCCACATTAGCCCTAAGTTTAGTAACCTCTCCCCTAAACTCAGTCAAACCAACAAAGCTACCCTCACTCTAATTTCTAGTCTCCACTCTAGTGGTGACGTTGTACAACCTCTCTCCCATATGACGGTAAAGTGACCCTATGCAACATAAACTCAGACCTAAATGGGCACAACAATGTCTCAATCGCTTGCTTAATAATCTTAATTATAACCCTCTCTATCCTAGATGCCATAGAATCCATAGATCGGGTAAGGTTGCCCATCTGGTATAACAAGGCCTAGGTTAAGGGAGGTTGGGATGCTCAGGTAGGTGTAGATGAATTAGAAAGGGTAGCTAAGCTAGAAAGGACAATGAGGGATAAGGAATAATTGATGGCTCAAGAAAAGGAGAGGGATTAGTAGCATTAGCCTCAAGGCTAGTAGGGTCTACCATATGGGTCGTTCCTAGTGGTTGTGGCTTTCTCCGAGGCGCGTTATCTCTTAACTAGTCTGCCTCAATCCCTGTGATATCATGGAAGTGGTGAGGGTGATCCAAACATTTTCCCTCTCTCAGTATGACACTCTCGCAGTCTCACACAATTGTTTGATAAAGACTAGAAAGGGGAGAGAGGTCTCCTCCTAACGAGCTCTCATTAGAATTTTTTCCTTGGTAATGGCACAAACATGAATATCTGCCCAGTCAATGATGTTGTCAACTAGAAATTCATTTGGATAATGGAGGATGGATTCTTTATGCGATGACATGACGTTAGTGCTAGTAAACCCAAACTAATATCTAGAGGCAACGTTCATGTACTTCTTTTTGATCTTCACTCCGTCAGCCATCCACGGAGAGGTAATGTTAGAAATTATTGGCGCCAGCCACCTCTTGAGTACATCCATGCTGTGTTTCATTCAAATATTTTATAGGTCTGTCATGTTTCCCTTGGTGCCAAAAATGTTATTTATGGCACTGGCATGACGTTGTACTATTTTCTCTCAGACATCAACTTCTTCCAAGAGTCTCCACACCACACGTTTCCTTTTATTTGTAGGGCCTTTGCATAGGACTAATAAAATTCCTTCACCCATGCTGGGACATAAAGGTGTCGTGCTGTAGTTAACCATTCAAAACCCATGGAATTTTATTGTGTCCCAGCTTTTGGGGTAGTCACTCATCACCCCATCAGTGGATAAATGCCTATCCTCCTAAATTGTTAGGTCTCCTACCGCTTTGAGCCTATTCAGGGATCTTTGAGCTATTATAGGGAGAACACATGAGGCTAGTGATTCGGACTGGGAGCTCTATGGCGTCTTGGACAATATGTCTGTTATTTCTCTTGCCACGACCTTTTTTTGTGCTTCACTCACACACGAAGAGCGCAGAGTGAAATGTTGTTGAGGAGCCTCCGAAGGCTCATTGATGGTGATTCCATTGTTCTTGTTTAGATGTGGTGGAGGTGGAGACTCATGTTCAGAATCAGAGGAGACTACTCTCATGCCTTTTAACTTAGATATTTACTGCAAGGAACAATATCCAAAAAAATATCGGGTGAAGGTTAGTATAAAATAAGCTCAAATATAAACACAGTTCAAAATAAGTCTAAGGCCGACCAAAATGGAAGGCGATTCACCTAAAGGTTAGGCGAGTTAAATCGAGCTTGCCGAATTTGACATAACACATTTTTATTTCACTCAGGCATGAAAGGTTGAGTCAACTCTAACTGGGCGATTCCCCGAGTTGGTTTCGGTAGGCTAAGACAAGTCCACCGAGAGTGACAGTGCTCCACCAAAAAGGAACAAGCAAATGGGCAATGTCCACTCCAACTCAATGATCTTTGTAGTTGGTTTTGACGAGCTAAGAAAGCCCACCGAAAGAGATTGTACCCAGGTTGCATATTCAAACTTATAAGGTGATTTTGGGCTTACTCGGAGATTCATCTAATCACCTTGGTGAGATGCAACAAGCTCGCCGAACAGGTAATTTCATTCCAATGCCTATTTTTCACAAATTTAATACTGATATGGAACAATTCCCATTACATAAGAAATTTTACAGTTTACCCACATGCTATTCTAAACATGGGTACTTAGACCTCCCCCAAGTTTTCACAAATTTTGCCCAAATTGACGATTCACTCTTAATAAAGTCATCACTCTATCAATCATAAGGTAAATACAAGTATTCGGGGCAACACTGGTTAATAAAACTTCACCCAGATCAATTTCAAGCAAGACCCAATCAATTTAGCACAACAATTTCAAAATCTAACCTTCACAATCAATTTTAGAAATTTCATGCACAATTTCATCTATTGTAGGTCGTGGGCATAGTTCAATTAGTAACATTTAGTCATGGCACGACCCAAGGGTACCCCCTAGATGTAACAAGGTGTACTCAACCTCGAAAGGTCTCATACAAGCCCCTTAGCATATAATAACATAAGATAAAAGAAATGATGCAGAAATTTTAATACTTTATCCATACAATCGAAGTCTTTTATAAAAGCAAGCAGAAGTCTAGACTTGTCTCAATTGGCCATCTAATACAATCTTTGAATCAAATAGGGACACAACCCTTACAATATAGTCTGAAAGTGAAATACAAGAACAAAACTACTAAATGAAGATATCCGTCCTCGAATCATGAGGACTCACCAACTAGCAAGGAGAATGATCAATTCCAAGCGCTAGCCACAATGGGAACAAAATTGAGTGCCAATCCTTACGCTTGGCAAAAATGTAGAAAAATATGGGTTACTACAAAAATGCACTATGTATGATAGACATGCATAAAATCATGAAATCATGAAATCATGGTAAAAATGACATTTTAGTTGAAAATCATGCACTTTATCAAGTTTGAGAATCATAATGACCTTTAGTGTAAAATCATAAGTCATAAGAATATTCAACATATAGATCATCATAGCATAATAGAACCATCTCATAAGTAACCCTAATTCATACTTGTGCAATGCGTAGATAAGATCCCATAATCCCATCTACGCTAAGTACCGCTTTTAGGCCACCATAATATTACTTACCATTCTTTGATATCATCCTTAGTTAATACTCACAGACAAGGAAACATTCACCTTTAATAATTCGTATCAAGGAAAACAAACCATAGCAACAATCCACATTAAGCATACATCATTTCATGGACCTTCATAACATAAGAGGAACACACCATAACTACTATCAAAGCCTACTTGTGCAATGCATGAATGAGATCCCATACTCCCACCCACACTAAGTAGAGTTTCTTGAGAAGCCATAGTTCATAATCATTCATTGTGGGTTAAGCCTTAACCGACATAGAACATGTCATCTAAACATGGAATCTGATGTAACCCACACCGAAAAGGGTGTCCTACTTGCCTAAGGTAGAACCATTAACTTCTCTTAGGTGGATCCACTCGCTAAAGACCTATGAGGGCACATAGTTATGGGATAAGGAGATTGCTACTAGATAACCCACCTCAACTCACGTATGGGCATCCATCTCAAGATATTGCTACTAGAAACCCACCTCAACTAACGTATGAGCTTCCAACTCAATCAATATCCACTCGGTGCTTAGCATTATTCCTCATGAAGTACTTATCATTTCATTACTTGAGTTCATTGTTATGGAAGAATGTATCAATACTCAATCCAACATCATTCATAAGATAGATCCTAGATTTAATAGGTGAGAATAGCCTTTTAACCTAAGAATCCCCATATTGTGAGAAAACCTTTCACAACATGTCATCATCATTCATAAGTGTATAATTGAGAATAGCCTTTCAATCAACACAACATTATTATCATAATCATGGAAACTTCATTCATACTTGATTCATAAGTGTGTGTGTGTGAGAATAGCCTTCAACAACACCACAATTACATCATAGTCAAAATCACTTTATTCTCAAAGTATTCATAAAACATGTACATAAATCTCATGATCATGCATAATTCTCATAAGTTTACCTTCAAGGACCATAGATCACATTCAATCAACAAACCTAGAATTACCACATTAGGCATGGATAATAACATGATTCAAGTAATCAATTCATAACATTCATAATTCTATAACATTCTACTTGCATCAATCAATACCCACACTTGAGATCCAATTTGGGAAAATAGGGGAATTCATGGATTCTTGAGGAGTTCAACTTTAAATAATAATAAATTATCAATATATCCATAAACAAGCATAATTCAATCATTAAAAATGAATTTGAAAGGAATCCATGAGATTGAAGTTAAACCCTAGCTTTTGAGATTTTTTACTTTGAAATTGGGGGTTGTGAAGCGGCTCCATGGGTGAAGTCTACCCATGGATGAAGAGATACCATACCTTATTGAATATTTCCCAAGAATTTGAGGAGAAAATCATGAATCTTCAACCCTAGCTTCACCTTTCTTCTTGTTCTTCTTCCTTGGAGTTCTAGAGAGAGTTTATTTGGGGAAAGTTGGTTATTGATTTGGGTTTTGGGATTTTATGAGATGAATGGGTTGGTTAATGACTTGAAAAGACTTATATAGGTGTATTAAAACAATACAAAATGACCTCACTTAATACTAAGTAAAATACGAATTACCTAAACTACCCCTAACTTAACCAAAAAAAAGACTGCTTACAAGCCCCATCCACGGGGCGTGGACTGACCCACGGCCCGTATTGGTGGGGAGTGGGTTTGGGGTCTGCAGCTACTGATCTTTGACCTTGACCCACAAGACCAGACCATGGGGCATGGACACTCACCCACAGGGAGTGGGTCCTACCGTAGGTCAAGGTCTTGGGCTCAATTTTGGGTACAAGGTTAGGGTCCTCCTCAAGGACCCTTGGTTGGTCCTTGGGGGTTCATACCTCGATGTTTAACCCCTAAACCCTTCATTCTAAGTACTAGAAGAAATTTTTATGACTCTAACCCTTACGACAAGCCCTCGTTAAGCCTACTAGTTTTCGGGGAGTTACAAGTCATACCCAAGCAACTTAAATAACACAAACAAAGTTTTTTTTATCACAAATCCCAACCCATATATATATATAGATATATATCATATTTTAGCAAAACTAACACTTAAAGCTTCAAAGCACCAACCTCAATGAAGTACAATCAACAAAATGAAGGTAGGAAAGGTTTGGCATCGCAAGGCTTGAGAAAACGTACACTCCAAATGATAAAATCACCAACAGTAAGGACAGACTAGTAAGAAAGACAGGGTATTTAGAGTTTGGGTTTTGACAGAGCTCAAAAAGATGAAAGGTTTGTTTTTAAAACTTGAAAAGACTCTTGGCCTTTTTATTTGAGGCGCACTCTGCGGACTGAGACTAACATCACCGATCATTTTTGGTATATTGTTGAAGGAGCTTCAGCTCATCGATGAGGCTTGAATGAAAACAAAGGCTAACGTTCAATTTTGCAGACCCGATATTGTTTGCTTTATATCAGTTGGTGGATCGTCGATTAGGTCCCTGTTCGCCGAAGTTGAAAGTACAATGTTTCAAAATTCTTGGCTCAATAGGCGAACATTATGATGTCCGCCCAATCATTTTGGTTTATCACAAACTGGGCACTTACTTCGCCTGATGCATTTTTTTCAACTTTTTGATTTCATTTTAACTTGCACACACAACACACATTATTGAAAGCAATAAAATAAACTTGGGTTTCCTCCCAAGAAGTGCCTTATTTAATGTCGTGACATGACACAGTTCTTACTCTTCAACAATTATTTTTGGGATTTGGGATGGTGTCACTAGGCAACATTCCCTTTTGCCTTTGATTTAGATGGGTCGAGAGTTGACACAGCTAAGTCTCCAGCTGCTTGATTTACATGGAATGACAAGTAACCACTTGAGTTAAGATGGAGAAGTAAGTTTTCAAATCCTTCAACACCTTGTCGAATCCTTCGACCTTGTTAAAGATCCTTGTTAGCATTTCATTAGTGCGGTTTCCCTTTAATCCAGCTGGTTCTTTTTGTTTGGGATGATTATGAGGTGGGACATACCTATCTTTTTCAGCGAACAAGTTGGTCAGCGAGCTCTAATCAAGGATACAATAGAAGCATTATAGTAAATAAATTGTCTAGGACACCATGTGTTGGACATTGGAGTAATAACTTATCAAATCACAACCATATCTCATGAACACGTTCACCAACCACTCTTTCGAAGTTTTGGATATTATCCGTAAGCCTTATCATCTTCGAGGGAGTAAAGAATCTCTCTAATAGTGCCTTGGTTAACTCCTCCCATGAACTAATAGAATCATTTGGCAACTCAATCAACCATCAAGTAGCTTCCATCGTAAGGAAAATAGGAATAATCTTAGTCGAATAGATTCTTGTGATATATTCTTGAAGATGGACGGTCAATAAATATCCACAAAATTTTAAAGGTGTTCATGAGGATCTTTATGAACTAGACCTCCATACTCTTCATTTGGAGCAACTGTAGCATTGTTTCACTTACATTAAACATTTCTTTCCCTGTTGTAGGAGGTAACCAGATAGCTCCATTGGTCTCAATGACATTCATGTGCATGTCATTGAAGTCATCAATCTGATCATTTTTCCCATAGTGACTAGCATCGTTACTACCATTTTCTCTCATGTAGAATACCTGCAAATAAGACAGAACAACAACACCAAACAACAATCTACTAAACCTAAAGTAGTTCACAAACTAACTTCACAAATTGAATTCTTAGCCATCAATCACTCCACGAAAACGACACCATTCTTTGGAAACGCTCAAATTACCCTCAAAACAAGTAAGAGAATAGGTGGTTTTTAGCAATACATTACCTAACAAGAGTCAGGATCGAATCCTACACAGAGTGATATAATTCAAGGAATTCAATTAGGAAATTAACAGTGTAAACCAATTCATTTGTAGCAATTAAAATAGAAGGGTGGATAATTCCACCAAATTTACGAAAAGAGTTTTGGTATCAAATAAAACAATTAAACTAGAATTAGGATTTCAAACGAGTAAAAGACGATCTAGGGGTGTGGGGATTTATATCAATGTCAAGTAGGGGTACTTGTGCTTGCTCATTATCGCTAAATAATCATGGATAGACTAGGTAGTCTTAAATAACACTAATTTTCTTTCCAGTTCATTACATTAAATCATAGGATCTCCTTTTGGTCTCATCTATGTAAATCACAAATCGACTAAATATCATACTACAATCTCTGTTTTGAGTAGATTTGGTAACTAGAATTGGACCACAATCTCTCTTCCAAGCAAACTATAGTAATCAAATTTGAATTACATTCATTAAACTAATTACCCACTTTAATTAAGTTCTTTCAAGCATCAATCAAAGACCTAGACTAGGATTAAGTTTGCAACTTTAACCCATAAATTAAGGCCATGCTAATTAGCTTAAATCCATGAATCTACAACAACAAAATAGAGCAAGACATAAAACCCACTACAATAAAGCAACGTCCAACCCCATAATCATACCCCTAGATTTGGGGTTTTAGCCAAGCATCATAAAAGTAAAGAAAATATACCCAATATGATTTCTGATATTGGGGAATTGAAATTAAGCAATAATCTTCAAGATTCACTTCAAGTTGAACCTTTGATTGTCAATATACAAGGCTGTTCACAAACCCCAAAAGTAAGAATATTTTCTCCAAGAGTGAAAAGAAAAACATTACAAACCTTAGTCTCTATGCAAATACTCTAAACTTCTCTTCTAAAAAGTCTCTCCTATCAAGTTTGATATATTTTCTCTCTCATTTGGACTATTTATAATTTCTTAAAATTTGTCCCAAAATTCAATGCATGACCAACTTGACAACATTAGTCTGGCCTACCAAACATGTTAAATGGATTGACGTTTGTTCCTTAGCTCACCTTTAATTTTCTTCATGCTTTAGGTGTTTGAACCTTAGTTTTTGGACTGGATTGAGTGTGCCTTTCACATTTGGTGGATCGTAATTACCACTTTTTCGCCCTTTAAGACTTCACTTGAATTCAGAGTTCTTTCACTTTCGACGTTGGATTTATAGTTCACCCATTTAGCTTCGATGAGTCACTGCTTCATCTTTCAGTCCACCGAACTACATAGTTTTACTTGTGAGCGCTCACTTTGGGCGAGGTTGGGACACTTGGGAGATCCACTCTTTTGGTTAGGCGACTACCGGTTGGGAGTTTATACTCCTTTCAATATTTTTGGCCTTTTTTCATGTATTCATCCTTGCCTTGTCCTTTAGCCTTCATAGCTACAAAACATCAAAATTTCATCAGAATATGACATACTTAGGCATTGATGATACTAATTCTTGAACTAAAAAGTCCTTAAATTAGTTTAAATCTACCACAATTCAATAAGGAAATATGAAACATGCATTGTTGATAAATGGTAAGCAAAGATGAAGAAGTCGGAATGCTGGTGGCAACTACACTTGCTCTAGAAAGTACTTCACCAACTCTTGAGAAGTTGAAACCGAATAAGGAGGAGGCTCATTTCAACCGACTCTCTTCACATCAATATTGTAGTTATTAATGCTGTAACACCTCAGATTCGAGAAAGGATAAAAAAATTAGCTTTCAAGAAATCTGGTGCCAAGATCAACGGACGCCACCGATGGTCCATCATTTGATGCACGAAACATAGGTTAAGTCTGTGGATTGGCCAATCAGTTTCTCCAAAATGTCAAGTTCCAGTTCATTTTCTACGGTTCACCAGGATGGATCGTCGTTCAATGTATGAGTTGTAGGTAGGTCTCGTAGGTGAGCCCCATACTTAGACAAAATTCAGGATCCACGGCCGGGACCAACGGACCGTCATTGGAATCACGATCCGTAGATGGGGATCCGTTGATCAAGGAATCATAACTTAGTCTCTGATCCAAATGACGCCCTAGCAGGACGGTCCGTGGTCTGACCAACGGATCATCATTTTTATTTTCAAGGGCTTTTGGGTCTTTTCCTAATTATTCTAGCCTAATACGATATCATTTTACCCTTCACCAAAACCCCTATATAAGTGTTTTAACCCCTAAATTTCTCCAATTGAAATCATTCTCTCAAATTTACAAAATAAGAACAAGTCTTCCTCTCAAAATATTTCTCTTTCTAGAAAACTTGAAGAATAAGGGATCAACTTAGGATTTCAAGTGAAGTATCCAATTCCTCCATTGAAGTCAAGCTTTTGGGATTGAGGTATGATAGTTTTCATCTATGAAAGCCTTTCCTCCATGGAGATCCCAACTTCTTCAATTTTCAAATTTAGAAATCCCCAATTGATTTAGGGTTTTCTTCTATGTTATGAGTTCCTTTAATTATTGATTCAATTGATTGATCTATTATATTTTATGCATGTATTGATTTAATTTCATGTTTTATGATGATCCCCTATGAACCCATGTAATACCCATGTTTTCCAAGTTATAATTATATAATGTGGGTTTTGGATTATGAAAGAGAAGTTTATGAAATCAAGCATGTTCTCATGAAACTTATGTAAATTTTTTAAGGATGCTTTGAGATTGAAGTATCAATGATGTTGTTGTTATTGTGTTATTGAAAGGATTTTTCATATACACATGAAAGCATGATTTGTGAAAGGGCATTCTCACGTAATAAGGGTTCTTAGAGTTGAAAGGTGTTCTCATCTAAATTGAAAAAATATGTAAGAAGCTATACTAATGTTGAGGCAAGAGGTGATTATCCATTCTCTCTAACTGAAACAACAAGAGGTGATTATCCATTCTCTCTAACTGAAACAACAAGAGGTGATTACCCATGTCATATGATGTAAGGACAAGAGGAGATTACCCATGTTCCTTCATAAGCTAAGATTAATATAAATATGAACTATTCCGTGGAAGTTAGGCTTAGTACCGAGTGGACAAGTGGTGATTACCCATGTCCCATAAACTATGTTCCAACATATGAGTGTCTACATAGACATTAGCTAGTGGATCCACATAAGCTAGAAGTTCGTGGTCCTTACTTTGGCAAGGAGGGCAACCCCTTTTCGGTGTGGGGCAAATACTGAATTACATGATAATAGGTTTCATGGTCTTATATGTAGATTAAAGCTGGTTTCCACAAGCAAGTTATGATGAACTAAGGTTACTTCAATAAAGTATCTCATATATGTTTTAAGATAATGACTATGTGCATTGACCATGTTTTATGACTCATATTTTCTAACTCGATGTCTCATGTTTAAGCTTGGTCATTGCATTTCATGAAGGTATCTCTTTTAAGTATGTTTTCAAATGTTTTATGCATGGCTGTCATACTTGGTACATGTTTTTGTACTAACGCATACTCTTTCCTGCATTTTCCCAAATGTAGGGTCCGACAATCATGGTTCCCAGTTTTGTGGCTAGAGTTCGTTGAGGAGATTCTGAGCTTTGGGTGATTTCTCATGATTGAAGGACTGGACATTTATTGTTTTCAGTCTGTCCTTACTTCCTATTTTGGACTATGATGTACGGGTTTCGCCCAGATTCATTCTTATGTACTAGATGACTTTGAGACAATGTTTAGATTTCTGCTATGCTTTATGAAACTTTGATATATTGAAACTGTCGTTTAAATCTCCCTGTTCTATTTCTTGTATGATGAAAGCTAAGTGGCTTGTATGGGGCCTCTCGGGGTCTTGTATGCCATGTTACACCTAGGGGCTATCTTGGGTCGTGACAAATGCATTGAAAGACAAGTTAAAATATGCAAACCATTATAAGAGATGTTTCTCTTGCAAGAAACAAATTGGACAAAGAAAAAACAGTTATAAGAGATATTGTCTTGTAAGAATGAAATTGGACATAGCAAGAAAATAACACTTACTGATGAGTGCAATTCAAAAGTGAAAACAAGCTTCCCATAAGGTTTGATGATCCATGGGGTTTTACCGTTTATATAGATACTGGTGAGAGAGATGTTGGACTTGCACTATGTAAACTAGGAGGAAGCATAAACCTAATGCCAAAATTCTTGCCAACGAAAAATTGCATTCAACAAGCAACACCTTGCTACTTGAGAACATATGCTTCTTAACACCAGATGTCACCGTTAAGAGATATGTTAATAAGAATTTAGATATTCGTCATCCCTACATACCTTATAATTCTAGACAAAGTCCTTGGAAATTTTCGAAAGGCTTTTGTAAATAAGAATGATTTTTCTTTATGTTTTAATATAATATGTTTATTTTGTGATGTATTTTTTTCTTAAAAGTTTTCTATAAAGGGGAATAGTTTGTAAGGGTTCAACTATCAAATAAGAATCAAGTTGGTGTCCGCATGAAATGATAATTTTTATTTTCATAGTTGGTATCAAAGCCTAGGTTATCGATCTCATAAATAAAAAAACAATTTCATGTATAGTCCAGTGGATTAATATGTTGACATCCATATCTAATCCTCAGAAGGCTATGAGGCAGCAAGAACGTTTCTATTTAATTCTCCCCTATCACACCATTATAGTGTGCCGATTCCATGAGCAGTGTCCAATTAATATTAGGACAATTCTAATTGATACCTCGACAATCTTTGGATGTTCAATTAAATTCAAGAGTGAAGGTCCGTATGTTTTGATTTTTTTGTTAAATTTATCATTGAGTGGAGTCATTAGGGATAGTCTTGACTTAGTATTCAAATTGGTGTATTGAATGTCGAGTTAATAGTAGTGAATGAGATCATGTCTAATTTACGTAAGGGTGACCATTGCATCGAAATTACATTTGTTGTACAAATATCTATCATGACAATGGGAGGTCATTGTCGCGAGACTAAGTGAGCTGCAAGGGTCCGCACCAGTGATGTATTGTTCGCCACAACAATGTCGCTAACACACGGTCCCAAACTAATGAGTAATTCTAGTTTTCTCTGTTTTGATGATTTTTACTCGTTCAATGCGCATCGATTGAAATTGTGCAAAACTAACAACATTCTATACAATGGGGTCCAAGAAAAGGCCAATAGTTTTTTGGGAACCACCAATGATACCCTTAACATATCCAATCATCTCGAAATCTAAAGAACAAGTACAAAAATATAGATTATTTGATACAAATCTTATTAGAGAAACCAAATCATTCATAAAAACTAATGACGAGCCACCAAATCAGAAAAGTGAGCCCGACTAACGTTGCTGATCAGGACACGCATGGAATTTCAAGTTAATTTTTGAGAAACTATATATAGCCCAAAACAAGAGAGAAAATAAAAAATATCAGATTAGAAAATTAAGAATTTTAAGATAGTTTAAATAGTTTTATTGAGCTTTTAACCTTTTCATCCTTGCTCTTAGTTTTCGGGTTCTTATACACTCTTGTAATTGAAAATTGAGGATTGAATTCAAAGTGGATTTTGAATATTATTGCTTATCATGAACATATAATGGCTGAAAACATCATGGCTATAATTTCTTTCCTTTTTATGATGCTTTGCTAAAATCCCAAATCTTGGGGTGCGATTATGAAGTAGGGTGTTGATTCAATTTAGTGGGTCTTGTGTCTTGCTAAGTTTGACTATTGTACATTCATGTATTTGAGCTATTTAGCATGTTATAATTCATGGGTTAAGGTTGCAAACTTAATCTTAGTCTAGATCTTTGATTGTTGCTCAAAAGAGATTAATTAAACTGGGTAAGGAGTTTGATTCATATAATTTAGGTTTGATTCTTGTAGTTTTCTTGAAAGAGAAATTGTGGTTCAATTCTAATTGTCAATTCTCTCCAAAGATATATTTCAATGACGTATTGTGTTGATTTGTGATTTACATAGATTCTATGGTATGATGGTTTGAGATGGAAAGAAGATTAGTGTCACTGAAGATTACCCTACTTATCCATGATTGTCTAGCATTATGAAGCAAGCATACGTACCCCTACTTAATGTCATTATCAATCCCCATACCCCTAGATCATCTCTTTCTTGGTTGAGTCCCGATTTTTTAGTTAGATTGTGATAATTGAGTGTAAAACTCTTTTAGTTAATTTGGTAAAATCATCAATCCATTTGTTCTTATTATTACAATGAACCAGTTTACATTTTTAATTTCCTAGTTGAATTCATATCATTAAATTACTCCTTGTGGGGTTCAAACCCAACTCTTTTATTGGGTATTTTTATTCCTAACAACCACTTACTCTTCTAATTATTTTTAGGGTAATTAGAGAATTATAAAAATGGTGCCGCTTCCAGGTGTGGTAGCAAAGAATTAAGTTTGTGAAATTAGTCTGCAAACTTGTTTGTTATAGTAGATACTTGTTTGGTGCTGCTAATGTGCCCTATTTTCAAGTGAAACATGAGCGAAAATGAAAGTGACGATGGTAGTCATTATGGGAAGAATAATAATATGGATGATATGAATGACATGCATGTGAATGTCGTTGAAAGCAAAGGAACAATTTGGTTACCTCCTACTACTGGGAGAGCTATTTTTGTAACTAGAACTATGTTACAATTACTCCAAATAAGAGGAATGTTTGGAGGCCTTGCTCATGAAGAAACCATGATCATCTTCAAAACTTTGTGGACATTTGAGGGCATTTTGTCTTTAAGACCATATCACAAGAATCTATTTGTTTGTGGTTGTTCCCTTTCTCTTTATTGGGGGAAGCAACTAGATGACTTATCGAATTATCTAATGATTCCATAAATTCGGAGGAGGAATTGACCAAAGCGTTCCTTGAAAGATTTATCTTTTCTTCAAATATGGTGAAACTTGAAGATAACATCTAGAATTTAAAGAGAGTGGAAGGTGAACCTCTCAATGAAATGTGGTTGCGATTTCAAATATTTGTGTTACAATATCAACCACATGGTGTTTCAATGTAACACCTCGAAATCAAGAAGACTAGGAAATGGGCTAAGCTGGAAGTCACCAGCCCAACCTGAGCCATGGGACCTTCCACGAAGACCTTGATGGGTTGTGAAAGAAACCATGTCTCGTTATGGTGCTCATGGAGGGTTTCTACAACCTGTACAAGACGGTTCCACTCCCATAAACCCTTAAATGACCCATGGTGAGAATCACAGATCGGTAAGGTGGTCGTGAAGAGGGTCAGGACAAAAGGGGTCGTCCCCAGCAACTAGTCAAATACTGCGACTTCTATATGGCTTGTGGAGTCCTTGACGGGTCGTGAAGGCCATCTTTGTAGTGGTTACATCAGTTGTAAGTCAGGATCTTTTCCAGATTATTCCATCCTAATACTATGTCTTTTAACCCTTAACTAGATGTCACGACCCAAGGATACCCCCTAGATGTGACACGGCGTACAAGACTCCAAAAAGCCTCATACAAGCATCATAGCATATCATAACATAAGAACATAGGAAAATGTGCGAAAATTTAAAACCTTTCTTTATAATTGAAGTTTTATATAAAATCCAAGTGGGAGTCTACAACACTATGTCTCAAACCATCTATAACACTTGAATACAATCTTAGGGACACGACCCTTAAAAAAGTATAAAACATAAGGAAAGACTTAAAGGACATAATGGTCAACCCCTCGAATACTATGAGGACTCACCAATCTTCTTCTTCTTGATCTACTATGGTCCTAGCCACGATGGTGGAAGCCAATATCACCAAACCCTATACTTATAGAAAATGTAAAATATTTAGGTTAGCACAAATTATGTACTATGTATGGAAGCCATGCATAAAAATCCTTAAAACATGCAAAAAGGGACATTTTAGTTGAAACCATGCTATATGCCAATTTGAACATCATCATTGAAATAGTTGGGGAATGTAGCTCATAAGACAACTCATGTACGATTCATCATAGCATAAATGATATCATCATAAACACAAGCATAGTCTCCAACATAAAAATAATGCATACCCCAATCATCACAAGACATAATTCACACACATAGTTAAATACCAAGATCATCTCATCATAATAGAACCATAACATAAGTAACCCAAGGTTATAATTGTGCAATGCATAGGTAGGATCCCATAATCCTATCCACACTAAGTACCACTTTTAGGCCACCATGCTCATACTTATCATGCTTTGATCTCATGCATAGTTAATACTCATAGACAAGGAAACATTTATGTTCATAGCTTATAACAAGTAAAGTCACTCTTAGCAACAATCCATATCATAGATGCATAAATTCATATATCTTCATAGCATAACGAAACGACACCATAACCCCTTTCATGGTTTACTTGTGCAATGCATAAGTGAAGTCCCATACCCCCGCTCACACTAAGTAGAGCTCATTGAGAAGTCATAAGTATAGTTCATGTTCATGTACATAATTCATATAAAGCATGCATTAACTCATAAATCATCATGTCATAAGAGAAACTTACCATGACCACTCTCAAAGCCTACTTGTGCAATGCGTGAATGAAGTCCCATACATACTAAGTAGAACCTCTTGAGGAACCATAGTAAATTACTCATGTTCTTGTTCATGGAGGGAAATAGCCTTAACCAACATGGACCATGTAAGCTACATGGAATCCGGTGTCATGCCCTCACACCAAAAAAAGGTGTCCTACTTTCCTAAGGTTGAATTGAAGTTTATTAGCTTAGGTGGATCCACTAGCTAAAGACCTATGTGGGCACATAGTTATGGGATAAGGAGATTGCTACTAGAAACCCGAACTAATTGAGGTAAAAGGTTTTCATCTCATGATATAGCTATTTTGGGAACCCAGACTAACTAGCGTAAAAGGAACCCATTTGGAAAGCCGGACTAGCTGACGTAAAAGCTTTCATTTGGGAAGCCGGACTAACTGGCGTAAAAGCTTCCATCTCATATTCATATCCACTCGGTGCTATGCATAATTCCCTTTAAGTTCATGTTAAGTCTTTACTGAAGTTCATGTTTATGGAAGAATGCTCTAATAATCAATCCAACATGATATCATGACATAACTCATAGATTATATAGGTGAGAATGACCTTTCAACCATAGAATCATTAATATGTGAGTAAACCTTTCACATCATGTTCATGAGAATAGACTTTCAATCAACACAACAACATTATCATAGGCATATACATTTCATGCATAGTCATGTGTAAAGGTGCATATGAGAATTAGCCTTTAAAAAACACCTTAGTCACGTCATAGTCATATTCATGCATGGGGTGTGTGTGTGATTGTTCTTTCAATTACACAACAACAACATTATCATCATAGACACTCCACTCTCAAAATGTTCATAAAATATGCACATAATATCATAATCATAGTATATTCACTTTCTAAGTGAGTCACAAGCTCATACACAATTTTTATCAACATGTACAAACCCTCATAATTTGCCCTACAAGGGCTATGAATCAAAGTCAACCCAAACATCTAGAATTACTACATTAGATAAGGGGGATATCATGATTCAAGTAAATCATTAATTTCATGCATAAACTCATGTACTCATATTATAGGTCTGTGGGTGAAGTCCTTCCAAAATATTGCCATATACAATTCAACATACTTAATAGCTTCCTGCTTAAAGCCTTAACATCCTTAGTTTATTCAAATTAGTTTTTACCCTTAAAGCCCTAGAAGTCATTTTCATGCTATATGCCTTACTCTCAAGCAATACCTCACATGACCATCATGTATACCGAATTCTCAAGGTAATTCAACCACATGCTTAGTTATTTAATCAATTATAGTCATATGTCATCATATAAACTCAATCAATATACACATAATATATTCACGAACTTTCTTAATCAATCAACCCACAACATGAATTCACAATTTAGTAAATATGGGGGGATTCATGGTTTCATGGAGGTATTTCATCATAAATAAATAATAAATCATCAATTCAATCATAATCCATCATAAATCAACCATTGAAAACGTTTTGAAGGAGAACCCATGACTTAGATTGAAACCCTAGCTTTCGGGGGAAACTGGAAGCTTTAAAATCAAGTTTTGAAGGGACTCTATAAGTGAAA
This sequence comes from Solanum piurae, assembly GCA_029582685.1. NCBI lineage: Eukaryota > Viridiplantae > Streptophyta > Magnoliopsida > Solanales > Solanaceae > Solanum > Solanum piurae. The sequence continues at coordinate 53,828 of JAJOOO010079970.1, forward strand.
GCTACCCATAGATGAAAATCCACCATACCTTATGAATATTACTCATTAAATTGAGTGGGAAATATGAGTTATTAAGCCCTAGACATTGACCTCTTCTTCTTCTTCATTGGAGGTTTTAGAGAGAGAATTATTTGGAGAGGGAAGTTGGTTATGATTTGAGTTTTGGGAATTATGAAGTAAATAGGTTAGTTAATGGTTTAAAAATACTTATATAAGTCTATTAAAATAATATAAAATGACCCTAAGATAAAATAATTAATTTAGGAATTTCCTAAAAAAGACTCACCTTGGCCGAACTTGGTAGATTGTGCAGGCAACATCCACGACCTAGGACTCACGGACCATGAGTGGGGCTACACCCCATCCTACAGGTCCATGGGTGGTGGTCTGCAACTCTTTATTTTTTCCCTTCACCCACGACTTGGTTCCACGAGGTGTGGATGGACCTACGTCCTGTAGGGCCCATCCATAGGTCATCTATTTGAGTAGTTTTGGGGAAACTTGGGGTTAGGCTTTAGGGCCCTCCTCAAGGACCCCTTGGTTAGTACTTGGGGGGTCGTACCTTGACATCTAACCCCTAAACCAGTCAACCTAAGTTCGGGAAAACCATTTTACACTTCTAAACCCCACACCAAACTTAAAAGCTCTCACGTAAGGCTCTAGTTTCACCTACTAGTTTTCCAAGTGTTACACTAGAAGTCCTATATAAGTGTTTTTAATCCCAAATTTACCCAATTAAAATAATTCTCTTAAATTCCTAAAAGAAGAACAAGTCTTCCTCTCCAAAATATCTCTCTCTCTAAAAAACTTGAAGAAGGAGGAGTCAACCTAGGCTTTCAAGTCAAGTCTCCAATTCCTCCATTGAAGACACACTTTTGGAACTGAGGTATGATTGTTTTCATCCATGGAGCCCTTTCCTCCATAATGTTCCCAAATTCTCCATTTTACAAAGTTAGAAATCCCCAATTGAGTTAGGGCTTTTCTTCCATGTCATGGGTTCACTTCAATGTTGACTTATTCATTTGTTTTTGATCAATTATGCATGAATTGAGAAGATTCTATGTTTTAAGATGAATTCTCATGAACCCATGCTTAACCCATATTTTCTAGATATTGATGATTTAAAGTGGGTTTTGAACTATGAAAGGTGAATTATTAAAATATGCATGCTCTTATGAAATTGATGAATTATGATGTAAGTTGCTTTGAGAGTAAAGCATAGACAATGTTGTTGTTGTTAATTGTTATGAAAGGATTTCTCACATAATTAATCCATGCATGAATGTGAATGTTTTTTCTCACATAAAGGATTCAAAGGTTGAAAGGACTTCTCACCTTAAATGAATCAAAGTTAAAGAGCTATTCTAATAAAACCTAGTTTAGATTGGTTGCTCAAATGTACCTTTCCATGGATGACATATGACTTAGCTTGGATTGACAATATAACGTGCCCTTCCATGGATAATGAAGACAAGTATGTAATAATGACTATTCCATGAGATTTATGCTAAGCACCTTGAGGATGTTGAGACGGAAGCTCTCCCTAGTTGAGTCGGGGTTTTAGTAGCAATCACCTTATCCCATACCTATATGCTCCCATACCTATGTGCCCCTATAGGATGATTGTCTTATATAGACATTAGCTAGGGGATCAACATACGCTATGGGTACATATTCTTACCTTGGCAAGTAGGACACCCCTTTTCGGTGTGGGGCAAACTCTGGATTCCATGTTAATAACTCATTTGATCTTACATGTCGGTTAAAGGTAAATATCCCACAATAATGAGCTAAGGTTACTTCAAAAAGTATCTCACATGTGACTTAAGATGATGTCTACTTGTATTGATCATGTTTTATGATGTATGTCTTCTAGTTCTTTTACATTCATGTTTTAGCTTTGTCATTGCATTTTATGAAAATGTCCTTTAAAGCATGTTTTCAAACAATTTGTGCATAACTATCATACTTGGTACATATTTGTATTAACTTATACTCTTGCCTGCTTTCTTATGAAAATGTAGGGTCCAATGCTCCTGATTTGCCTTTGTGTGGTTAGGTACCCTATAGTTGAAGATTTGAAGATTGGTGAGTCCTCATCTTCTGAGGATGAGGCTTTTATTTCTTTATGCCTTTACTTTCAGTTTTGGACTTGATGTACGGGCTACGTCCCGATCACTTCTTACTTACTAGATGGCTATGAGACGATATTTACACTTCTGCTTCATATTATAAAGTCTGTTGAAATTGTCTTTTGAATTTTCAATTTCTATTATCTTGTATGATGAATGCTAAGTGGCTTGTTTGGGGACTCTTGGGATCTTATACGCCATGTTATGCCTAGGAGCTACCTTGGGTCATGACAAACTTGGTAATTAGAGAACAAGATTTTGAAAGGTCATAGGAAGTCTCATAAGACACGTCGAGTAGAGTCTTGTTCATGAGTGTGAAGCACACTACACTTATGAGTGAGAGGCTATAAGATGTTTAGGAAACTCCACTTCTTTCATTAATCTAAAGTCTTGAGATAGAGTTTAACTCTATAATTTCACCCTCCTAATACTAATCTGATTCTCTATAGGATATGGCTACTCGAAGAGCATATGCTAGGAGGAATGTGAGAGAGAAGTGGAACAAGAGGCTCCTTCTTAAGTTGCTCCAGTTCAGGTTGATCCTTAGGTCGAGCAAGTGACAAATGCAAAGTTTAGGGCTGCTTTCAAGTGTTGGCTCAAGCCATGACGACCCAAGCTAATAGGGAGTTTGCGGCTCCTGTGAACCCAAATTTGGGTACGACAACATCTAGAGTGAGGGATTTCACAAGGATGAATCCTCCTGAATTTTATGGTTCTAAGGTTGAGGAAGACCCTTAAGAGTTCATTGATGAGGTTTAAAAGGTATATCATTATGGGAGTGACGCCGGTGTCAAAGACGGAGTTGGCAGATTATAAATTTAATGGTGTTGCTTAAATATGGTTTAACCAATGAAAAGAAAGGAGGGCAGAAGATGTGGGTCCTCTTGATTGGGAGAAGTTCAAAGTTGTTTTTCTTGAGATGAAGGAGGCAAAGGGGCTTGAGTTCATCAACCTTCATCAACTGTCATGACCCAAGGTATCCCTAGGGATATCATGGAGTATAAGACCCCGAAAGGCCCCATACAAGTCATTTAACATTCATAACATAAGACAAAATGAAAAGAGGTAACTAACAAAATTTGAAGTCCCAAAAGTTTGATAGAAAGTGTAGAGGAAGTCTAAATACTTTTATCATTAGCCATCTAGTACATACGAATGAAAATGGGCCTAGCCCATACATCATGTAAAAAATTGAAAGTAATAAAGAAAACTGAAAACAATGAAAGTCCATCCTCGAAACATGAGGACTCACCACAGCTCGAAATCTGTCAAATTAACCTCTAGCCACGAAATCGAGAACCCTGACTGTCAGACCGTACATTGGGGAAATATAGGCAAGAGTATGCGTTAGTACAAACATGTACCAAGTATGATAGCCATGCATATAAACATTTAAAAAAATGCGTAAATGAGGACATTTTCATGATTGTGAGATGATCAAGCTAAAACATAAATCTTGAATGGTTAGAAACATAAGTCATTACACATGATCAATGCAAGTTAATGTCATGTTAAAACATACTTATGATACTTCTTGAATTAACCTTGGTTCATCATAACTTTACTTGTTTGTGGGAAGTAGCCTTAACCGACATATACCATGAGAGCTATAATAATGGAATCCAATGTCTCCCATACGAAAAGAGTTGTCCTACTTGCCATGGTAAGGACCATGAACTTATAGATATTGTGGATCCACTAGCTAATGTCTATCTAGACAACCCTATAGTGGGACATAGTTAGGGACATGGGTAATCAAAACTTGTCCACTCGGTACTATACTTAACTTCAACGGAATAGTTCTTAATCCTATTCATCTTAGCTCATGAAGGAACATGGGTAATCACCTCTTGTCGTTACATCATGTGACATGGGTAATCGCCTCTTGTCTTTATATCGTCTGACATGAAAAATTGCCTCCTGTCTTTCACTTAGAGAGCATGGGTAGTCGCATCTTTTCTCAACATTAACATAACTTCTTACTTATCGGTTCATTTTCTGTGAGAAGATCTTTTAACCCACAGAACCCGTATTATGTGAGAAAAACCCTTCACAATTCATGCTTACATGTGTATATGAGAAATCCTTTCAACAACATAACAACGACAACATTATTGATACTTCACTCTCAAAGTATCCTTAAAACATCTACATCAATTTCATAAGAACATGCATGATTCCATAATTCACCTTTCAAGGTTCAAAACCCACTTTCAATCTTCAACATCTAGAAAACATGGGTTAGACATGGGTTCATAGAAGTTCATCATAAATTTGTGTAGTTTTATCAATTCAGGATTGATTTCATATAATCTTCTTTCATAATCCAAAACTCACATTATATGCTCATAACTTGGAAAACATGGGGATTACATGGGTTCATTGGGAATCATCATAAAAACATGGGATTAACTCAATTCATTCATAAGAGATCATAAATCAATTAATCAAATCAATAATTAAGAGAACACATAAGATAAAAACTATCATACCTCAATGCCAAAAGCTTGCCTTCAATGGTGGAATTTGAGATTTTCCTTGAAGCCCTAGGTTGAACACTTCTTCTTCAAGTTTTCTAGAGAGAGAAAAAATCTGGAGAAGAAAAACTTGATCTTCTTTGAAAATTTTAAGAGAATGACAAGAATGGGTAAATTTTGACGTTAAAATCACTTATATAGGGGTTATAGGTAAGGGACAAATGACATAGTATCAAGATAAAATAATTAGGAAAAGATCCAACTGACCTTAACTTACCGCTGATGCAAACCTCAAGATTAAGGCCCACACAAGCCGTGAAGGACTTCACGGGCCATGGTGGCAGCCGTGGTCCTTGACCAGTGGCCTGGAAAACTTACCCCAAAAATCCCCCTAACCTCACAACCCACTCCATGAGCCATCATGGCCCTTACGAGCCGTCTAGTGACTCATGTGGAGGGGCAGCCTTAAAGTGGCTACTGCCTCCCCCTCATGGGCATCACTACGTGTCGTGGTCCTCACCACAACCTGTTTAGGTGCTCATGGCAGGGGAGACCTCTTTGGCTTGACACTGTGAGCCTTCATGAGCTACACCACACCTCGTGGTGCCCTTCATGACTTGTCTAGGCATTGGTGAAGGGAGTCCAGGCTCAGTCTTCGCTTGTTACCTCTCAATTGATACCTTGCTTAGCCTACTAGATTCTGAGGTGTTACATTATCTCCCCCTTGGGAAAACTCCTCCTCAAATGGGATTCTAGACATCACGTGAAGAAAAGAGCCCTAAACTAGCAACCCATCATCCATGCAATAACATAAATGCACATATCCAAGGACAAAACTTCAACTACAAGCTAAAGCATGTTCAAAACATCATATCATGATGTCTATATGCAACTCATACTCAAATGCACATAAACATGTAGATTTAAATCAAGGTCACTCATTTTCTCAAAACTTAAGCTTTTAATGAACGTGCATAAATGATGAAATTATGGGAATATCTAAGACACATGACACCAAAGGAGTACACTATGAGGAACTCGGGACATGATATCGACCTTAGACTCCGAAGTAGCACCCTCAACTAACTGATTCCTCTAAAGAACCTGTAACGACTCGAGAGCACCCCCTAGTCGTAACACGGCATACTCAACCTCTCAGAGGTCTTATACAAGCCCTTAGCATATCATGAACATTAAAGCATATGAAAATAGCGGAAAATTTAAAACTTTTCTTTACAATCGAAGTCTTCATAAAATAATAGAGAGTCTATGACACTATGTATCAAACCATCTATAACATTTAGAATAACAACTCTTTCATAACAACTTAGGGACACAACCCCTACATAAGTCTAAAGACATAAAACATAAAGAAATAAAGACATAAGTGTACGAGGTAGGTTCATCCTCGAAACTATGAGGACTCCCCAAGTCTTCATTCCCAAGCTCCTTAGAAACCTAACTTCCAAGCATAAGACATCACATCACCAAACCCTACACTTTATAAAAATGTAGAAGAAATATGGGTTAGTACAACACACGTACTAAGTATGGAAGCCATGCATAAAAACCATTAAAACATGCTTAAAAGGGACATTTAGTTGAAACCATGCTTTATGCACTTTTGAACATATTCTTGAAAGAGTTGAAGAATCATAAGTCATAAACAACTCACATATAGTTCATCAAAGCACAAAGGTAACACATCAACAAAGCATAGTCTCCAAACAT
>JAJOOO010079971.1:0-69014 GCA_029582685.1 Solanum piurae
AACTTGTGGCAAGGTTGTCTTAACATCTTCATTTTCATCTGCAATTTATATGTGGTTTCAATTAGTTAAATATTAAATAGATTTTGAGTTTGGACTCTATTTAATTTTAAATTTTAATATTATATTATATATTTTAAATTATTTTTATTTGGCCCACGGGCCGGCCCGACCTATATTTCTCAAGCCCCACAAATCAGCAGGCTTATTCAGGCCGGGCTAAAAAGCCCTTTTCTTAAATGGGCTCCAAAATTCTTAGCCCAGCCCTATTAAATCTCGGGTTAGGCCAGGCCGGCCCAACGGGCCTAGCCCATATTGACGGCTTTAGTTATCCATACTTCACTTTCATTGATTTCTTTCAATTTCATTTTAAATCATTGAAAAATATATATTATATATTCAAACAAACGAGACACCATTAACAGTAAGTGGTGTTTGATTCAAAAAAATTGACAATGAACTTTTTTTTTGGCAAAATAAATGTTTTCTCAAGAAAGAAAGAAAATTATTTTTTTAAAATACCAAACTTTTCTTCAAAACTTTGAACTAAATGTGTCAAGTCGTAACAAAAAGAAGGAAAAAAAAAGTCTCAATATAACAGCTACTAATTTCTTTCCTTTTTTAAAATTATAAATTATCTCTTTTTTAAAATAAATAAATTCATGGCTCGAATTCAATAGTTTTGACTAAGGGAGGAATAAACTCATCAACTGTACAAAACCGAACCGAAAACCGAATCAAATACAAAAAAAGCCGACTAGTGGTTTGGTATTGGGAAAAAAATCCGACTATATTTGGGTTGGTTTGGTTTCAACTAAAAAAAATCAACCCGACATTATATAATATAATTGTAAAATTTTATTTTATACGTAAAAATATTTACTTTGATATAATTTTTAAATATTTCTTATACTTTTTCATAGTTTTTATCTTTTAATAGATTATTTCATGATTGAAAGTTAGAATTCTTAATGACCCAATAAAGATTATAGTCTATAGATATTATTGATAGTTATAATAAAGCTTAAATCAAAATCAAATTAATACTAATACAAAAAGAAAGTCAATTCAACGCTAAGAATGACAATAATATTGAATATTTGTTCTTTAGTTTTACATAGGTTAAGACAATTAAAAAACATAATCTAATTTTAATTTCCTTTTATATTTAGTCATGTAACTAATACTTATTAAACTTATTTTAGCATGATTTAGTACTTTTAATTATGATCATTTTCATTATGACTTATTAATTTGCAATATTTATTTTACGCGATTTCATTATTATTATTATTTTGGATATTTTTGTGTCATTAATCATATCATATTTTATGTTATTTTCTGAAGAAACACTTAGATAGTTGTATTTTGGTAGAACTAAAGAAATATTTGAAGTACAAGTACATTATACGTTTATACGAATACTTTACCAGAAAAACCCGGAAAAATCCAAAAAAACCCGAGGTTGAAAAATTTGAATTTTATTGGTTTGGTTTGGTTTATAAATTCAAAAATCCGACACAAATGATTTGATTTGATATTTGAAAAACCCGAACCAACCCGACCATGTACACCCCTACACTGCATCATACCTTTTGATAGTCATTTCATCAGTATTTGGGCAACATATGCATCAAACTTTCTCAATCTAAATCATAAAACGAAAATCAATTTCGTGATACTATTTAAGCTTATTCTAGCGATATTATGAGGAAATTAATTAGGTGTTTGGGACGTTGAATAGATAGGGTGAACGAAGATTCAAATTTGATGATAATATTAAAAAACGAAATAATTTTTCTTGTTTAAATCCTAGTTTGGTTGCTAACTCCATTGTTTTTCCTTGGTGTTATTAAATGTCGTTATGAAAAACAGCAAAAAAAATCATTTAAGATAGAATTATATAAACGGCAGCTAAAATAACACTATACCGTTATTATGTCTTTGTTAGTTGACTAATAATAATATTCTTACTCTAATTTTTGTAGGCTTTTTTTTCTTGGCATTGGTCATCTCATGTTAATTAATATATGGGCTACAAGGACTTCAACATGCAAGTTATAATAAGGTAAAATAATATATAGTTTTAAGTTTACAACACTTTTTTAACGTTTCCTACTATTTTAAATTGTTTTGTTCAAGTTTGCATCGACTTTCCAAATAATATATTTGCACGTATATATGAAAAACATATAATTTCTCTGCATATAGTAAGCAATACATATATATTATTTTGCTAGTTGTTATTTTGGTGGACAACTATACAAATAGTTTTCTTCAATAATAATTCTACTCATCACTTTTCCAGTCAAAGACATTAGATAAACTACCAAATAATTAAGTAATTGATCATGCACAATCATATTAAAGGAAGAAGTAAGGGGAAATATTAATTGTTGCTTAACTAGTTCTTAAACTAATATAAATCAAATGTGTTATTTATACTTCTCTGCCTACATCCAATCATGTGCTTTTTGACTAATCCAGAATATAACAACTTATTAATATGCGGTAAAACAATAATTAAGTACCTAATTGTTAATTGCCTTAAAAGTTTATAATTATAGAAATTCCTCAAAACGGATACAATAATATAAGCGCTGATACATTAATCTGATGCACGAGATACATTAATTGTTAAGTAAGATACATTACATTTTATACATGATACACTACACTAATTTGATGTACATTTTATACATGATACACTAATCTGATGCGCGAGATACAATAATATAAGCGTTGATACATTAATCTGATGCGCGAGATACAATAATATAAGCGTTGATACATTAATCTGATGCGCGAGATACACTAATCTACACTAATTTGATGCGCGAGATACAATAATATAAGTGCTGATACATTAATTTGATGCGCGAGATACACTAATCTGATGCGCGAAAATGAGGGATTTTCGAAATTTATAAAACTTATAGGGGATAATGGTAATAAGTACACTAAAATATGGGATTTCTGTAATTTTTTCTTGTTAATTACAAGAACATATTATTAATGATAACAATATTCATTTTTTTAGTTTATATTTTCCGTCTACTTTTCCGTATTTTTAGATTAGAAGTACGTCTCTAAAAAAAAAAGATTAGAAGTACGTCTAATTCATCCGATTCCTTTCGATCACATTCAACAGTGAGAGAACTCTAATTGTTAATTAAGTAGTTGAGCTTAGCTTGTTTAATTAAGTAGTTAGCTAGACAGCTTTATGAAATTAATAGCCTAGCTACAATTTTCTTATTTTATCATAATCTCTAAAATTTTCTATCATTTAATTTTTTTTCAAAAATCCCCAATTGGATACATCACTCTCCTCTGGTTGATACATCCCTATCCCCCTCTCGGATACATCCCTCCCCTCTTTGATAGATCCCTCACCTATGTATTCGGATGTCTGCTGATGTATATATGCGGAAGTCCATTGATGTATCCGGATATCCTATCCCCTCTCTGATACATCGCTCACTTATGTATTTGGATGTCTACTAATGTCACTACAACAAAAACAACTTTTAGCGGCAATTAATATTGACATTTATAAAGAGTGCTAAAGTCTTTACCGACATTAGTTAAGTGTCATTAGAACCAATGTCGCTAAGGGCTTTTGGGACATATACAAAGAGTGCTAATTGTCGCTAAAAACACATATTTAGCGGCAATTAAATATTAATTGCCGCTAATGATCATTTTTTATGTAGTGTGTATTCGGAAGTCCAGTGATGTATCCGAGATCCATAATTTTTTTGGGATTTTTGTAATTTGAAAAAGAGTATAGGGAAATAATATAATTAGCTTATAACACTATGAGATTTAGGTAAATTATACAAAATAATATATATTATACCTATTATAGGAAAATATTCGGAATTACACATAGTTGGTGATTTTTTTTTTAAAACCTTATTTTCAACTCACGTGTCTATTTTCTGAATATTAATGGAAGCTATGGAAGGGATACTCAGAAAATGATACTTTGACTAGGCCCACTTATATAGCAAGATAATGCTGCATTGAAAATTATGAAAATGATTAATATATTCTTAGCTTTAACTGAGGAGTGGTTGTGAGAACAATTGGATCGATATGGGGTCATTTTCCCAATAAGTAGAGAATTTAACTATGGAATAACTACTTGTTATAACTCATCCAAAATAATGTTAATGTTGATGTGTTTTTAATTTGTAGTTAGGAGTCGGTCTATTTTGGAAAATTTGTATTGGGGAAAGATAGTTTATATGTGGCAAAACTCTGGTCGATTATATGATTACGATAAAACATATTGCTTCTGCTATTTGGCATCGTAGGATGTGATAAAATGAAATATATTTTCATTCTATGTTATTGCAACTTTTGGATATTGTTATTGTAACTTTTTGATATTGTTAGTGTGACATTTTAATATTAATAAAAATATATCATATATCACATTATATATCATGTTATGTTCATTGGTGAATATTATGTAACCACCAACTCTTCATTTCACCCATTATTCTATCTTTATGCCTTGTAACTTATGTTACCTTTGGGTCATTCATTTAGCAAATTTACTACTCATTATCTCCCTATTCATTGCAAGAAAGAATTCCTCACCTATAAATAGTGATGGTTTTCAGTTGTGTTTAGAAAAACAAGAGATATGTGAAAGAGTGTATGAAAAAGAGGAGAAATAATGTAAGAAAAGATGAGAAGTTTATGTTGGTAGAGTGAAAGAGAGAGTTGAAACATAGAAAAATATTCCAAGTCTTCAACTATATGCATTATACAAAAGAGAGTAATTATATGTTGAAGGAAGATGTTCTATTTGTGGAGCTTTGGACTCTTCAACTAATTCAGAGTTGTTTCAGTTGTACGACGTTAACGTTGATGGGCTATTGTATCCTAAAACGGACAAGTCAATAGTATTACTGCAGGATCAATGTAGATTACACCATCAAATATTTAATTCTGTCAAAATATATCGATTACGATAGCTATAATTGTACACCCCTAGTTCGAAGGCCATAGCTAAAGTATAAGCTCCTTTTGTGGTGAGGCAACATGCAAAATTCATGTGAGAAAAGAAGAAGTAGAGGAAACCTTCACACTATACCGACAAGATTTTAAGCTAAATACTAGTAGTAGCGATTTTTTATTTTGGTTTTTCACCCGGTGTCCGGAGTCCACATTAGAGCTCCGACTAAATCCGAATCACGCACTGCAGGGCTTATTCGGGGGTGGCGCTCCCAACAAGATTTTCTTCATACACAGGGCTCGAGCCCGAGACCTCTGGTTAAGGGTGATCGCACTCCCACCAGTGCACCACAATCCATATTGGTAGTAGCAATTAATTGTACTAGGAAAAGGTCCTTATGGCAAATGAATTTTGGACACTTAATGCTTCAATAATAGAATGAGCCTATAAAGACATTTGTACTAGTCGTTTCCTCGGTGTCATGTGGTTGCATTTGTTATCACTTATCCAAAGAGTCAATTTCAATTGTAATGTGAAATCTTTGACATTTCAAATAACAAGTATGGGGCTAGATATAATACTCAATAATGCACTATTGAAGATTGCATGTTTGTCTTGTCTCTTTTGCTGATAGCTTTTCCTCTCACACTCACATTCATTAACTAATAAGTCATAGCAATTAACAACCTCAATTCATTTAATAATTTGTTTTTCCGAATATATGACTTTCTACAATAACGAGGACTAAAGCTACCATATTGCCTATGCAGTATAATTCCATATTAGACTTAGTACTATAATGAATAAGATCGTGAAGTATTGATCTATTAGATCTTTAGAAATTAGACTTATTAATATTAAGGACATATAATATAGATAGAGTTGAATATAAGGCATAAAAAGTTAAAGATTTTCAAATATCTTTAAATCCATAATACTAAATTCAGTATCTGATTTGAAATTCAGAAAAAATTAAAATAAAATCTGTAATCAAGTCCATAATGCCAAAATTCAAACCAAATATCCAAAAACATCGAATTGGTCCAAACTATGTTCACCATTACATCGGATAGAAAACTTACCATCATTCAGATTCATGAGTTGAATTTGGGCATATTTACGGGTTGGTTTGGGCTACAATAGCTCACGTGTTAAAATGGGTTGTTGCCCAAATCAGCCCGTATGAGAATCAGTTAAGGAAAATTTACTTAATTACACAAACATTCCTATTATATTTACTAATTCTTTCTATAGTTTGAAATAATTATATGTTATCTCACTAATTAATAATTTCATATTAAATTTCAAGTCAGATACACTTAGATACATGTATCATATATACATGTAAATCCATATGTATACAATGTATTTGGAATAAATTGTACATATTTTTGACCTCATGTATTCAAGATACATGTATATGGACGCTTCAAATACATGTATCTAGGTATTCAAATCTAGCACGAATGGTAATTTCAAAAATTCATGAAAAGACACGTAAGTAGACTCTAAACTAGTGAAATTTGTATTATTACTTAACCAGTTAGATGCTGGGCAGGTTACACATTGTTGGGCCATTTTTTCCGTTAGGAAATTACATGATGTGTCCCCCAAAGTGTATGGTCTTGAATTTTTGTCCCCCATAAAAAATGTCTTTAAAGACTAGTCTTTCTTCCTCTCTATGTATAGAACACATACACTTTTGCCCCTCTATTCCTTAAATATTTTTAAACAACTCTTCGTGATCAATTGGCTCTCCACATTATTATTTTTTTCTTTTTTCCATTTTTCTCTTTTATTTATTGTTTTATCGTTTCTCTTTTTTCCTTTTTTTTTTTTTTTTTTTGTTTTCTCTTTTTTCTCAACTTCTATTTTTTCATTTTATCTCTTTCTTTATTTTTCTTTTATTCTTTTTAAAAAGAATTCTTCTCTTTTTCTTTTTTCATTACTCTTACTCCCTCTGTCCCAATTTACGTGACTTACTTTTCTTTTTAGCCAGTCCCATAAAAAAGACACATTCCTATATTAAGTAATAATTTAACTATAAATGTCTATTTTACCCTTAATGAAATGATTTACAGCCACACAAATTTCTATAATTTATTTTGGACCACAAGTTTTAAAAGTCTTCCTTTCTTTCTTAAGCTCTGTATCGAGTCAAACTACCTCACATAAAATGGGATGGAGGGAGTATTCTTTTTTGCTAATGAATAAAAAGTTGAGTAATTCACAAAAATGATCTTCTTTCTTTGATAAGTAAGTAAACTTAAGAGTTTATTTTCAAGTTAGTTAACAACCTTTGTAATAAGAATCTGCCACATATCTACTGTAGAAAAAACGATGTATGTTAGCATCTAATAGATAAAGTAGTCTATGGAAAAGAATACAATAGTTTTGGAATAGTGTTGTCCTTGAGGCATAAGTTATTCTTTAAACTCCTGAGCTATGTATTACCTTTGAGGCAAGAGTTGTAGAGTATCCCATAAATTAGGCATATTGAAATAATGTAAATTGTTTCCCATGAGATAATGTAAATTGTTTCCCATGAGGCATATGTTATTTTTTTTAAACCCCTAGGCTACGTTTTTCCTTTAAGGCAACAATTATTGTATTCTCTGTAAGTTATATGTAGTGAAAATGGTGTAAATTGTTACTTATGAGGCACACATTTTTCTTTGAAAATCCTTGGGCTAAGTTTTGCCTCTAAGACAAGAGTTATAGAGAATATGACTAAATCAAGATACAATGTGGTACTGTCAAGTCTTGTACATGGGGCGTAACTTATTGTTTTGAAGTTCTTTGTCTAAATCTTACCTTTAAGGCAAGAGTTATAGAACATCTCATAAGGAAAAACACCGTTTGAGATGTTTTATGGAAATGAGCCCACAATTGATCATTTGAGAGTGTTTTGGTGCTTGTACTATGCTAGCAAACTGTCTAGATAATATATTTTTTTGGCTCGGCTTAATAAAATGCTGACAACAACTGAAAGGAAAGGGTATGCTTATTTAAAGACTCAAAAAGGGTACATGATTTATGATTTGAGTGACAATGTATTTTTTATTAGTAGAAAGGTCAGTTTAAAGGAGTCAAGTATTTCCTTTTAAGGAAGAAGTTCTTGATATTTGGATTTATTTGTTGTCACTTTTATAGAAGATCGTAACCTTTCATCTCATGATCATACATATATAGTTGTTTATATGGTGATCCAAAGATTCTTGAACCTAACTAGGGCATATAATTCATGTTTATATGTCCATTATGTATCTACTCCTTCTAGTGCTAAGGTAAAATGATGACGCACCAACTCCAAATTTACTTAAAAGTGAACTTGCCTCTGATGATGTGTAAGAAGTCCTTCCAAAATCACTTATTGAGAAGGAGTTCAAGGATATCACACAGTCTAATCCAATTTCAGTTAGGCCTCTCAATACTCTTAAACCTCACAAATGGTTAAAAGATCATGTTTCTACTATTCAATCATTGAGCTTACCCTATTGTTGATTTTGGTTTCTTATAATCATGTGTCTACTATGTATCGGTGATTCACAAAGATCTTTAACAATCAAAGAATATACTTCCTTGGGGGAAGCCTCTTAATATCCTTTGAGGATTGATGTAATAAAACAGGAAATAAATGATTTGGATTCCAACTCTACTTGGGAGTTGGTTCCCTTACTAGCCGATCATTAGACTGTTGATGCTAAATAGGTATATTAGAGCAAGGATTAGACTACTAGTGAGGTTGATAAATACAAGGCTAGGTTGGTGGCCAAAAGATACACTCAGAGAAAAGATCTTAACTTCTAGGTTACTTTCTACCCTTTAGCAAAAATGGTTACTATCATGATAACGAAGATGCATAGATGAAGCTTCCTTTGTGATTTTATAGATGGGGAATATCAAAGCATACACGTTGCTAAAGTCTTTTTATGGTGTTAAACAACCTCACATATAATGAAACATCAAACTCACCTTAACTCTATTGGATGACAACTATAAAAAGAGTTCTCATGACCATTCTTTATTCACTAGACAATAAAAAAGCATATATTCTGATCATTTTCATGTGTATAGATAATTTTCTTATCACTAGAAATATCCAAGATCTCATTAAGGCCTCTAAGCAGTATTTTCATATAAAGTTCAAAGTGAAAGACTTGAATGAGTTTAAGTATTTCCTAGGGATTGAAGTATTGAGATCCAAAAATATTACTAGGCTGACAAGTACAAGTAGAGTTCTCATGATCACTTTTTGTTCATTAAATAAAAAGGAACATATTCTAATTATTCTAATATATATAGATGATCTTCTTATTGAGGTTGATAAGCAATATCTTTATAGAAGGTTCAAAGTAACGATGTGAGGTATTGAAATCCAAACACATGATATTACTTTACCAAAAGAAGAACTCATTACAACTAATCTTTGATGTTAGTCGAAGTGAAGAAAAACTTGCCTATGCCTTTTTAGAACCTAATATCAAGCTAACAAGTATGGCATATAATGATTATGTGAGAAGGGTAGATGGGCCTTTAGTGGTTGATTTTGACAGGCAACAAAATTTAATATGTAAGTTGGTTTACTTGATGATTACTAGGCCTAGCATTTTTTTTGCAATCCAAATGAGTTCATGCAGCCATCTAATCAGTCCCGTTAGAATATTTCCTATAAAGTAGTTACATATATGAAACATGTTCTAGGATTAGGGGTTTTCATAAATAAAAACTATTGATTTGAATGTCGTGCCTCGAGGTTACCCCCTGAACACAGACACGGGACCTAGGATCACGAGTGACCCCAAGCTAACCCTGCTGGCATATCATAAGCATACTAAATAAACTGAAGTAAGAAAATATTGTGCAGAAACTAAATCATAAGATAAACTAAAATGATAGGGAAAACCCATATACTATCTGAATATATGAAAACTGAGAGTTTAACAACAACTGAAAAGTCAAACTCAAATACTAAAGCTGAAACTAACTATGTCTGAAATAAGCCTTTAACTGACTAGAAGTGCTGGGACATGCCCCAGCTAAATCTAGCAAAAGTTAAAACTAAAGACTAAAATAGAAAATATAATCATGTCAATTATCCTCGAAGAATGATGACTCACCACTAATGTTACTGATTGGGAGATCGAGAATCGATCTATGCGTGATCTGGAAGCTGAGGACCTGAACCTACATCACGAGAATATGTAGCGCAAAGTATGTGTCAGTACTTGAAAGGTACTGAGCTTGCGGGATATAGTAAAGATGAACAATAAACATAACTGAACAAGCATATATCTGAGCAATGATAAGAAAAAACATGATACTATTCTGAGACTACTGAACATGAACTAACCGAATGCAATGACCAAGTTTATAACATGCTGAACTGAAATCTGAACTGTCACTGATAACATGGCTAATGCAATAGAATCTGACTATGGGAGCTACTAATGACCGACATAAAATCACATCAGCTAAATGTGGAGTCTGATGTATACGCCCCATCGAAAGAACCCTATATACCATGCCAGAGGTATAGAGGCATGATTGGCGGGGTCACTAAAATGTAATGCCCACAGAGGGGACTTATAAACCTATGGGGCACGTAGTTCTAGGACTATTCGGTTACGCTGAACCTTAGTCCACTCGATCTAAACCTACTCCCAATTAGAATGTACATAAGTAATATTATGATTGAAATGTTGACGTACTGGATAACTCAATTACTGACATGCAAACTCTGAGAATGCAACAATTATAATGGATAACGTGACATTCGTAAACTGAAGCATGTATATCTGAAATAACTGACCTAGTGTGTGTAATTCATGAACTAAAGAAACTACATAGCTAGGGTTCTGAATATCGTATAAGAAACTAAGCAACAATATGAAAATATGATTTGGATCATTCTAACATCTAAAACCCAACAATTTCTAACATTCAAGAAACCCTGAGCTTAGATAATATTAAGGGAATCAAGATTCTAACTGAAATCTAGGGACCTAATGGGTGAAAGGAACCCACTAGTGAAATTTCACATACCTAGTGACGAATTCCACTGAGAAATCTTTCGATTTCGAGGCTGGAACTGATGAAAACTCATTGTGTTCTTGACTAGGGCTGCTAGACTTTCTCTCTAGTTTTTGCTCTAAGTTTCTCTTGATTTTGATGAATGATTGATTAGGGTAAGTTCTAATTAGTTTTATAGGCTAAAACTGACCAAAAACCACGTAGTTTAGGGGTCCAACACATAGGGAAAAGACCAAACGACCCCTGACTTAAAAGTTGTCGGGGTCACGGACGGTCCGTGGAGGGACACCTGTCAACCGTCGATGGGGGTTCTGGGAGTGGAAGCTGGGGGGCTGACCCACGGTCTTGGATCACAGACCGTAGCCTGACCTACTGTCCGTAGGTCTTGGCGTGGCCTGACCTTTAGCTGATTTTCTGGGGGTTTCTGTGAGGGGGGTTGCAGATGGTGAACCACGAACCACTAGTACGGACAATGGGTCACCCTACAGTTGGTGGGTGGAAACCGTAGGTTGCACCTGCAACTTCTGAAGAATATGCATTTTGGTAGTTCTAGAATACGGGGTGTTACATTATCTCCCCATTAGGAACATTCGTCCTTGAATGAAGACTAAACTAGTTGGAGATGGAGGGAAAGAACTGCAAACCCTACCACTAAACAGTGGAACTGATTTCTAACTGAACTATGTTCCAAGAACATGCAAATACGCTGAAAATGCAAGTACAAACTAAATGAACATGATACTAGGACTGAAGCTACACATGAATGATTGAAAAAATGGAGAGGAGCTATTACCTCAAGCTAGAATGGAATCGAAAGGAAATAAATGAGGATACTTGGTCTTCATGGCTGCTTCTGCTTCCCACGTAGCTCCTCTACGAACTGACTCCTCCATAAAACCTTAACTGAAGCAACTTCTTTGTTTCTCAATCTTCGAACCTAACGATCAAGAATCTCAACTGGCACATCCTCATAAGTGAGACTATCCTTCACTTTCACACTTTCTGATGGTACTATGGATGCTGGATCACCACACACTTCTTCAACAATGAAATGTGAAAGATCGGATGCCCTGCTGCTAGCTCTGCTGGCAACTCTACTCATAAGCCACTTTACCAACTCTTTTCAAGATCTTGTAAGGGCCTACATATCTAGGACTGATCTTCCCTTTTTTGCCAAATCTCATTACCCCCTTCATAGGTGACACTTTCAGAAAAATCCAATCATCAACTTGGAACTCTAAGTCCATTCTCCTTACATCTGCAGAGGATTTCTAGTGACTCTGGGCTGTCTTAAGTCTATCTCTAATGAACTGAACTTTTTCCATGGCATCATGAACCGAATCTAGCCCTTTCAATGCTTCTTCATCTACTTCAAACCAACCAACTAGAGATCTACATCTACGCCCATACAATGCCTCATAAGGGGCCATCTGAATACTAGAATGATAGTTATTATTGTAGGCAAACTCTGTAAAAGGAAGGTGATCATCCCAACTACCCTTGAAATTGATCATGCAAGCTCTCAACATGTCCTCTAAGGTCTGAATGGTACGCTCTGCCTGACCATCCATCTGTGGATGAAATGTTGTGCTAAGATTAACCTAGTACCAAAACCTTTCTGAAATGACTTCCAGAAATGAGAGGTAAACTGAGGACCTCTATCTGAAATGATAGACAAAAGAACCCCATGCAACCTAATTATCTCATTAATGTAAAGCTTGGCGTAGTCCCCCGCCGAATCTGTCGTCTTAATAGCCAAAAAGCGCGCAGACTTAGTAGCTCCGTCAACAATCACCCAAATGGAGTCATGTTGTCTGCGAGTACGAGGTGAACCTCTAATAAAGTCCATGTTGATCCCTTCCCACTTCCAAGTAGGAATTTTAATATCTTTAGTCATACTTCTTAGTTTCTGATGTTCTATCTTGACTTGCTGACAATTAGCCTCTAACTGACTAGAAATTATGGGACATGCCCAAACAAAATCTAGAAAAAACTGAAATTAAAGACTAAAATAGAAAAGATAATCATGTCAATCGTCCTCGAAGAGTGAGGACTCACTAATGATGTTGCTGAACTGGAGATCAGGAATCGATCTATGCGTGATCTGGGAACTGAAGACCTGAACCTACATCACAAGAAGATGTAGCACAGAGTATGCGTCAATACTTAAAAGGTAATGAGCATGTATGATAGAGTAAAGCTGAACAATAAACATAACTGAACAAACATATATCTCATTAATGATAAGAGAAAATATGATACTATTATGAGAATACTAAACATGAACTAACTGAATGCAATGACCAAGTTTATAACATGCTGAACTAAAATCTGAACTGTAACTGATAACATGGTCAATGCAATAAAATATGACTATAAGAGCTACTAATGACCGACATAAAACCACATGAGCTAAATGTGGATTCCGATGTATACACCCCATCGAGAAGACCTAATATACCCTACCAGAGGTATAGAGGCATGACTGGCATGAACATTGAAATGTAATGCCCACAGAGGGGACTTATAAACCTATGGGGGCATGCAGTTCTGGGACTATTCAGGTACGCTGAACCGTAGTCCACTCGGTCTAGGCCTACTCCCAATTAGAATGTATATAAGCAATATTATGACTGAAATGCTGATGTACTGGATAGCTCAATCACTGACATGCAAACTCTGAGAATGCAACAATTATAATTGATAACGTGGCATTCGTAAACTGAAGCATGTATATCTGAAATAACTGACCTAGCATGTGCAATTCATAAGCTAAAAGAACTACATAGCTAGGGTTCTGAATATTGTACAAGAAACTAAGAAACAATATGACAATCTGGATCATTTTAACAGCTAAAACCCAACAATTTCTAACATTCAAGAAACCCTAGGTCTAGATAATATTAAGGGAATCAAGATTCTGACTGAAATCTAAGGACCTAATGGGTAAAAGAAATCCAATAGTGAAATCCCACATACTTGTGAGAAATTCCACGGAGAAATCTTTTAATTTCGGGGCTAGAGTTGATGAAAACTTATTACGTTCTTGACTAGGGCTGCTCGACTCTCTCTCTGATTTTTTCTCTAAGTTTAGCTTGATTTTGATGAATGATTGCTTAGGGGAAGTTCTAATTAGTTTACTAGGTTAAAACTGACCAAAACCATGTAGTTTAGAGGTTAAACGACATAGTTTCGGGGTCCAATGCATAGGAAAAAGACCAAACGACCCCTGACTTAAAAACTGTCGGGGTCACCTATGGTCCGTGGGTGGACCGACGATCCGTCCTGGCGACCGTCGATGGGGGTTCTAGGAGTGGAAGTTGCGAGTCTGACCCACGACCCTGAACCATGGACCATGGCCTGACCTACGGTTCGTAGGTCCTAGTGTCCTGACCCTTAGCTGATTTTCTAGGGGGTTTCTGGGAGGGGGATTGCAGATGGTGAACCACGGACCACCAGAACGGACCGTGGGTCACTGTACGGTTCGTGGGTGGCAACTGTGGATTGCACCTGCAACTTCTGAAGAATCTGCATTTTGGTAGTTCTAGCATACGGGGTGTTACATTGAATGTGAAGACCTAATGTGGCTTTGACTGGAAATTTTATCCCAACACAATAAAATCAGTCACAAGGTTTGTTATATTTCTTATGGGTATTCTCAGTCACATTTCAATAAAGGATGAATATAGAAACATGACTTCAGTTGTTTCTAAGGTTATTTGGTCAGTTGGTTTATTAAAGGCTATTGTTAAATCAATCCGTACTCCTATAGACTTGTTTTGTGGCAATAAATCATCAATTTTGATAGTTGTTAATTAATTCCATATTTTATGAATGCACAAAGTATATTGAATTAGTTCTCACTTTATAAGGGAAAAGTTTAAAGTAGAGTTAATCAAACCTGTTCACATCTCCACATCTCTATAATTAGCAGATTTTGTGACAAATGGGCTAGGGGTATCTCAACATCACTTTCTCTCATCCAAGTTTAATATTCTTGATATCTTTTACTCTCCAGCTTGAGAAGCTTTATTGAATTAGCTTTTCTTTTATTCTGTTCGCTGTAGTTAGTAATTAGGCAAGGTTGTTAGATCAGTTAATTAGTGCATGTGATGTGCACATGCTAGTGTCAGTTGTAACCAACTAGGATAACTATAAAATTAGTTATATAGCAATCATGTCTCATACAAATTGATCAAGTTCAATACATCAAATATATTTTCTCCTTTATTTTTCTTCTTTTCCTCCTCATTCTCATTCTTTTTTTTCTTCACTGAAACCCAGTGATTGGAACACATATCTTCTTCTTCTTCACTGAAACCCAGTAGTTAGGGAACATATTCAATAATGGTTGTAGGTGTGGATTGAAGTAGAGTTTGACACTTAATTACGTTTTAAATAATTTGATTAGGTGGGAAAAAACATACGATTAGTATGTAGAACTTAGTTCTTCTCCCCGTAAGAATATATGATAGTTATACTCATTACTAAGATTGATGAAGAAATGCAATATAACTTAGATATAATTTTTTTCAAAGGTACGTTGAATCGATTATCAAACGAAGAATTATGCCAAAAATTAAAGCTAGTGATAGTATTGACATTTACCTTATACTCAAACTTCTTTTCTGTATATGCATTCCTCTAAAAACACACACACTAAACTAAAAGGTAAGCATTAGATAAATAGACTTGTAGGTCATCTAGACGCATCAAGGGACTCATATAATAGTCATATCCATCTACTATACATCAATCTAAAGGAAACTAGTAGCACGATCCAAAAATGGATGTGATGACACTTGTCTATTACCACCAAGATAAGTTAGCCTCAACTTAGCGAAAATGAAAGAAGTGCGGAAATATAAAGCAAAAGAAAGATAAAGGGAAAAACTTATTCATTCTATTAAAACCCCCCAAATCTAGTTGTCACGTGTACAAGCCACTAAACACATAAAGTAAAAAATTAAGAAATAAGTATAAGTCAGAGTCTTTTTTCTCAAATAGAACAAAACTTAAAGGAAAGGAAAAGATGGTCCGACAAGATGACAAGCATCTACGTCACAATAATCCTTTGACAAGCCTTGGAAAGTAAGCAAAGGAGGACGATCACACATTATGGAGCTCAAAATCTACACAAATGTAGAAGCAAGGAGTGAGTATCAACAACACGGTACCCAACAAGCAATCTAATAAACGAAGCAACCTAGCTAGAAAACTAATACTCCTTTCATCCTAACCGAACCTCCTCAAACTACAACCTGCAAAGAATTCAGCCCAACCTAATAGTTCTATAGTAAACAACTCACAAGGCTCAAAAGTCACAGTTCAATAGTCACAATTCAACACACATCAAGTAAGGCAATCTCAATGTCAAGTAGGTCAATCACACGCAACAAGTGCATCAATCACAATTAACAAGTAAGTCACACATAAGCATCAAAATGTATTAAATCACCATAATCAATCTCTCACCAGAACCATTTTCCACCAGCACAATATCACTAATTGGAACCATTTTCCATCGTCTTTATATAAAATCACTAGGCGGAACTATTTTTTCACGACCCAAAAATAGACATGATGACACTTGTCTTTTCCCACCAAGTCAATCTCAACCCAACAAAAATGAAAGAAATGTGAAAATATAATGCAAGAACACGACAAAGATTGTCACGCCCCGAGCTACCCCCGAGTCGCAGAAACGGGACCTAGGATCAGAAGTGATCCCAAGCTAACTCTGCTGGCATAATCATGAACATACTAAAGATAAACTGAGAAATAAAACTGATGCAGAAGCTAATAATAAGTGAATCTGAAATGATGGGGGATACCCATATACTAAAACTGAATATCAAATCTGAGAGTTCAATACAAAAGGAACATCAAACTCAAATACTAAGCTGAATATAACTATGTCTGAAAATAACCTCTAACTGACTAGAAGTGTTGGGACATGCCCCAGCTAAGACTAGAAAAATTGAAACTAAAACAATGAAAATTGAAAGATAACATGACTATTGTCCTCGATGAATGAGGACTCACCACTGATGCTGCTGAACTAGAGATCGGGGACCGATCTAAGCGTGATCTGGATGCTGAGAATTTGAACCTACATCACAAGAACATGTAGCGCATAGTATGCGTCAGTACTTGAAAGGTACTGAGCATGCAGGATAGAGTAAAGCTAAAATAAACATATAATTGAACAAGCAATGAAGCAAGAGTATAATCTGAACATGATATAGTTACTGAATACTGAGCTAACAATATACATTGACCAAATTTAGACATGCTGGTGCTGAATACTGATTATACTGAAATGTGGTCAATGCAACGGAGTCTAAGTGAACTGTGGGAGCTACTAATAACTAATAATAAAACCACATGAGCTAAATGTGGAGTCAAATGTATACTCCCCATCGAGAGGAGCCAATACACCTGACCAAAGGTGTAGAGCAATGGAGTCTGACTGAACTGTGGGAGCTACTAATAACTAATAATAAAATCACATGAGCTAAATGTGGAGTCAAATGTATACTCTCCATCGAGAGGAGCCAATACACCTGACCAAAGGTGTAGAGGCATGCTGGCATGATCACAAAAATGATGCCCACAAAGGGGACTTACAACCTACGTGGCTCGTAGTTCTGGGACTATATGCGTGATTGACCGTAGTCAAACTTGGTATTATGCTACTCCCAATAGATTAAATGATTAACACATTATGACTGAATTTTTGTAATATACTAGATAGCTCAAAACTGACATGCAAACTGAGAATGCATATTAATATACTGATAATGACACATTCAAGACTGAGGCAAGTATATCTGAAATACTAAAATATCTAACCTAGCATGTGTAATTCAAGAACTAAAGAAATACATAACTAGGGTTCTAAAATTCATGCGAGAAATGAAGTAATAACATGATAATTTGATTTAGAACATGTAAATAACTAATTCATGATAATCTGCTAAAGTTCTAGAAACCCTAGGTTTAGTTGATAATAAGGAATCAAGAATCTGACTGAAATCTAGGGACCTAATGGGCGAAAGGAACCCATTAGTGAAATCCCACATACCTGATGACGAATTCCACGGAGAAATCTTTTAATTTTGGAGCTGGAACTGATGGAATCTTGTTGCGTTCTTGAATTAGGGTTCTTGACCATTTTTCTCCTCTTATGCTCTAATTTTTTCTAAGTTTGATTAATGATTTGACTTAGGTAAGTTCTAGTTATATTTCTAGGCTTAAACTGACTAAAACCTCATAATCTAGGGGTCTAAACGACGTAGTTTAGGGGTCAAATGAATAAGGAAAATACCAAAAGACCCCCGACTTAACTTATGTCGGAGTGACTGACGGACGGGACTGACGGACCGTCGATTGAATGACGGTCTGTGATGGTCGACCGTCGTTCGTAACTGAAGCTGGGCTTTTGAGGAATCGATCCACGGATACGGACCACGGTTTGTGACCTGACCTACGGACCGTAGGTCCGTCCGTGTGTCAACACTTAGCCAAATTTTCAAGTAGAGTTCTGGGGGAGGCTACAGGTGTGAACCACGGACCACCAGCACGGACCGTGGGTCACCCTACGGTCTGTAGGTGGTGCCCGTATGTGGCACCTGTACCTTCTGAAATCTGCAATTTGGTTTGCTTCGAATACAGGGTGTTACATTATCTCCCCCTTGGAAACATTCATCCTCGAATGAAGACTAAACTAGCTGAAATGGAGTGAATGAGCTACAACCCTACCACTAAACACTGGAAGCTGATTTTTGACTGAACTAAGTTCCAAAACACGCAAATAAGCTGAAAATGCAAGTACAAGCTGAAGGAACATGATACTAATACTGATTCTACGCATGAATAACTGAAAAATAGAAGAGGAACTAATACCTCAAGCTGGAGTGGAATCAAAAGGAAAGAGGTGAGGATACTTGGACTTCATGGCTGCTTCTGCTTCCCAAGTAGCTCCTTCTACGGTCTGACTCCTCCACCAAACCTTGATTGAAGCGACTTCTTTGTTTCTCAATCTTCTAACCTGACGATCAAAAATCTCAACTGGTAAATCCTCATATGAAAGACTATCTTTCACGGCAACACTCTCTAATAGAACTACGGATGCTGGGTCACCCACACACTTCTTCAATAGTGAAATGTGAAAGACTGGATGCACTACTGCTAATTCTGCTGGCAACTCTAACTCATAAGCCACTTTATCAGTCCTTTTCATAATCTTGTAAGGGCCTACATATCTAGGACTGAGCTTTCCTTTCTTATCAAATCTCATCACCCCTTTCATAGGTGACAGTTTCAAGAAAACCCAATCATCAACTTGGAACTCTAGTTCCCTTCTCCTTACATTTACATAAGACTTCTGGCAACTCTAGGTTGTCTTAAGTCTATCTCTAATGAGTTGCGCTTTCTCCATTGCATAAAGGATGGAGTCTGGCCCTATCAAGGTTGCTTCACCAACTTCAAACCAACCAACATGAGATCTACACCTACACCCATACAATGCCTCATAAGGGGCCATCTGAATGTTGGAATGGTAGCTATTATTGTAGGTGAACTCTCTAAGAGAAAGGTGATCATCCCAACAACCCTTGAAGTTGATCACACAAGCTCTCAACATGTCCTCTAAGGTCTGAATGGTACACTCTACTTGACCATCCGTCTGTGGATGAAATATTGTGCGTAGATTAACCTGAGTACCAAGACCTTTTTTAAATGATTTCCAGAAATGAGAGGTAAACTAAGGACCTCTATCTGAGATGATAGACAAAAGAACTCCATGCAACCTGACTACCTCATTAATGTAAAGCTTGGCGTAGTCCTCTACCAAATTTGTAGTCTTGACCGCCAAAAAGTGAGAAGACTTAGTGACTCTGTCAACTATCATCCAAATAGAGTCATGATGTCTGCGAGTACGAGGTAAACCTATGATGAAATCCATGTTGATCACTTCCCACTTCCAAGTAGGAATATATATCTCTTGAGTCATACCCTCTGGTTTCTGATGTAATACCTTCACTTGCTGACAATTAGGACACTTAGCCACAAAATCTACTATATCCCTCTTCATGCCATTCCACCAAAGGACTTCCTGCAGATCACGGTACATCTTAGTGGCGCCTGGATGAATATAATACCTGGAGTTATGGGTTTCTGCAAGAATCTGTTGTCTCTACTAGCCCACATTAGGAACACATAATCGACCCTGGTAGCGAAGCACACCATCTCCCCCTTGGGAGAATACCTCAACTCTCTGTTGATGGACTGCACCCTTGAGTTCGAGCAATATCGGATCACTGTCTTGCTTTTCCTTAACCTCCACTACCAATGAAGATTCTGATCCATTTTGAACTGTCACACCACCATATGATATGCTCATAAGACGAACTCCTAAACGAGAAAGCATGTGAACATCCTTTGCTAGCTCTTTTCTTTCTTCCTCAACATGTGCTACACTACCCATAGATAGTCTGCTAAGGGCATCTGCTACTACATTTGCCTTACCGGGATGGTAATGCGCACTCATGTCATAATCCTCGAGGAACTCAAGCTATCTTCTCTGGCGAAGATTCAACTCTTTCTGGGTGAACAAATACTGAAGGCTCTTATGGTCTATGAACACCATACAAGTAGTGCCTCCAAATCTTGAGTGCAAACACCACTGTTGTCTGTAATAACCCGCTAGACCCAAGAAAATTCTGATATTTGTAGGAGAGGTAGGTCAGGGCCATTGTTTCACTGCTTCTATTTTCTGGGAATCCACTTGGATCCCTTCGCTGGATACTATATGCCCAAGGAAAGCAACTGACTGTAGACAAAGCTCGCACTTTCTAAACTTAGCGAATAACTAGCGATCTTTAAGAGTTTGCAGAACAACTCTTAAGTGACTCGCATGTTCCTCCTCATTCCTAGAGTAAATGAGGATATCATCAATAAAGACGATAACGAACAAGTTCAAGTACTGCTTGAACCCTCTGTTCATCAAGTCCATAAAAGTTGCAAGAGCATTGGTTAGTCCAAATGACATTACTACAAATTCATAATGACCATACCGAGGTCTGAAGGCCATCTTTGGAATGTCACTATCTCTGACTTTGAGCTGATGATAACCCGATTTGAGGTCTATCTTTGAGAAATGACTAGCACCCTAAAGTTGGTCAAACAAGTCATCAATCCTGGGGATGGGATACTTATTCTTGACTGTGACCTTGTTCAACTGCCTATAGTCGATGCACATTCTAAGAGAACCATCCTTCTTCTTTACGAACAACACTGGTGCACCCCATGGTGAAATACTAGGTCTGATGAAGCCCTTATCTAGAAGGTCTTTCAACTGCTCTTTCAATTCCTTAAGCTCAACTGGAGCCATCCTGTAAGGAGGAATAGAAATAATATGGGTATCTAGAAGTTAGATCAATTCCAAAGTCAATTTTCCTTTCGGGAGGAACTCTGGGAAGATCTTCTGGAAAAACTTTTGGAAACTCATTAACCACTGGAACTGACTCAAGAGTTGGGGTTTTGGAGCTTGTCCTTAACCTGAACTAGATGATAGAGATAACCCTTAGAGATCATCTTTCTTGCCTTAAGGTAAGAAATGAATCGACCCATAGGCGTTAAGCTACTACCTTTCCATTCTAAGATTGGTTCGTTTGGAAACTGAAAATGAACAATCTTAGTTATACAATCGTCTGAGGCATAACAAGAATGTAACCAATCCATGCCTAGAATGACATCAAAGTCTACCATTTCTAACTCTACGAGATCTATTGAGGTGACTTTTTGAGAGACTGTGACATGGTAATTTCTGTATACCCGTCTAGCTATAACTGGGTCACCGACTGGAGTAGAGACTGAGAAAGGTTCTAAGAGAGTTTTTGGACTAACATCAAACTTAACTGCTATATAAGGAGTTACAAAGGAAAGAGTAGACCCTGGATCTAACAAAGCATAAACATCGAGATCAAAAACTCGTAACGTACCAGTGACTACATCAGGAGAATTCTCCTGATCCTGGCGAGCTCGGAGAGCGTAGAGCCTATTTTGGCGCTATCCGCCACCTGTACCAAATGAGTTACCCTGCTGAGTCGAGCGACATGTGGGGCCGCTAAAGTTGTGGACTGATCTCTACCATTTCCTCTTTGATCCTGCTTAGAAGGACAATCCCTCAATCTGCGACCAGACTTACCATACCCAAAGCATCATTCCTTTCATGCAAGGCACTCGCCCGAATGGTTCTTACCACACTTAGGGTAAGTTGGGTAGGTTTTGGTTCCTGAAACACTTCCCTGAGATTTAGAGCTTGATGCCCTACCTTTCTGATCATGTCTGAACTTGGAGGACGGAACACTAGCTGATGAAGGTGCAACTGAAAATTTCTGCTGACCCTGCGAGCGATTTTCACCACCCGATTTCTGTTGAGAATACTCATAGTTTCCGGTCCTAGCCTTCTTGTTCTCCTTAGCCTGTTCCTTAAGCTTATCACCCTCAACCTGCTGAGATGATTCATGAGCCTAGAGATGCTCATATTTTCCAGTAACATAGCATTTCTACACTTTGTCTTCACCAAGTCTGACACTCCATACAAGAACTTATTCATTTGGGTCCTGGAATTAGCAACTATGTGAGGAGCATACTTGGAAAGTTGGGTAAACTTGAGCTCATACTCTTGGACTGTCATGCTACCTTGCCTTAAGTTCATAAATTCTTGAGCTTTCGCCTCCCTTAGCTCTCTTGGGAAGAACCTCTCCAGGAAGGTCTCACTAAAGCAATCCCAAGTAATAGGAGTTGCATCTGTACCCCTATTCTCTTTCCACTGAGTATACCATATATGAGCCACATCCTTAAGTTGGTAAGATGCTAACTCAACCCGATCATTCCCAGTTACCTGCATCACTTCAAAGATCTTCTTGACCTCATCAATGAAGTTTTGGGGATCCTCACCAATCTGCGATCCTAAGAACTCTGGTGGAGTCATCCTAACAAAATCTTACACTCTAGCTGCAGCTGACCCAATATTAGCATCTGCTGGACTTGGAACCCACTGAGTGCTCTGGTTGGCCACACTCTGAGCCAACATCTGAATGGTGTTCCAAAACTCTGCATTCAAAACTTCTTGATCTGGGACTGGAGGACTTGCGTTTGTGTTCCTGGCATTCGCATGCCAGGGGTTAACTCTACGAGGAGGCATGATCACTGAAATGTAGAACGTCGAGTTAGAATGGAATTAGATCATACCTTACACACGATAAAAGTAACAAGAAAATGAAGATTTTCCTAATACATTTTGTAGCCTCCCTCTCATTAGATGTGGTGCGCACTACACACCCATGAAAATGACTCTACCTAGTACGGCTTTTCGGACATTCTAGGACACTTAAACCTAGTGCTCTGATACCAAGTTTGTCACGCCCCGAGCTACCCTCGAGATGCAGACACGGGACCTAGGATCACAAGTGACCCCAAGCTAACCCTGCTGGCATAATCATGAGCATACTAAAGATAAACTGAGAAATAAAACTGATGCGGAAACTAATAATAAGTGAATCTGAAATGATGGGGGATACCTATATACTAAAACTGAATATCAAATTTGAGAGTTTAATTCAAAAGGAACATCAAACTCAAATACTAAGTTGAATCTAACTATGTCTGAAAATAGGCTCTAACTGACTAGATTTGTTGGGACATGCCCAAGTCTAGAAAAATTGAAAATAAAACAATGAAAACTGAAAGATAACATGATTGTTGTCCTTGAAGAATGAGGACTCACCACTGATGCTGCTGAACTGGAGATCGGGGACCGATCTAAGTGTGATCTGGATGCTGAGAATCTGAACCTACATCACAAGAAGATGTAGCACAGAGTATGCGTCAGTACTTGAAAGGTACTGAGCATGCAGGATAGAGTAAAGTTGTAATAAACATATACCTGAACAAGCAAAGAAGCAAGAGTATAATCTGAACATGATATAGATACTGAATACTGAGCTAACAGAATACAATAACCAAATTTAGACATGTTGATGCTGAATACTAATTATACTGAAATGTGGTCAATGTAATGGAGTATGGCTGCACTGTGGGAGCTACTAATAACCGATAATAAAACCACATGAGCTAAATGTGGAGTCTGATGTATACGCCCCATCGAGAGGACCCAATACACCCAGCCAAAGGTATAGAGGCATACTGGCGTGATCACTAAAATGATGCCCACAGAGGGGACTTACAACCTACATGTCTCGTAGTTCTGGGACTATATGCGCGACTGACCCTAGTCCAAATTGATATTATGCTACTCCCAATAGATTAAATGATTAACACATTATGACTGGATTTGTATAATATACCAGATTGCTCAAAACTGACATGCAAACTGAGAATGCATATTAATATACTGATAATGACACATTCAATACTGAGGTAAGTATATCTGAAATACTAAAATATCTGACCTAGCATGTGTAATTCAAGAACTAAAGAAATACATAACTAGGGTTCTGAAATTCATGCGAGAAACGAAGTAATAACATGATAATTTGATTTAGAACATGTAAATAACTAATTCATGATAATCTGCTAAAGTTCTAGAAACCCTAGGTTTAGTTGATAATAGGGAATCAAGAATCTGACTGAAATCTAGGGACCTAATGGGCGAAAGGAACCCACTAGTGAAATCCCACATACCTAGTGATGAATTCCACGGAGAAATCTTTTGATTTTAGGGCTGGAACTGATGGAATCTTGTTGCGTTCTTGACCTAGGGTTCTTGACCTCTTTTCTCCTCTTACGCTCTAATTTTTTCTAAGTTTGATTAATGATTTGACTTAGGTAAGTTCTAGTTATGTTTCTAGGCTTAAACTGAATAAAACCTCATAATTTAGGGTCTAAACGACGTAGTTTAGGGGTCAAACGAATAACGAAAAGACCAAAAGACCCCCGACTTAATTGCTAATTGGAGTGACTGACGGACCATCGATTGAATGACGGTCTGTGATGGTTGATCGTCGTTCGTAACTGAAGCTGGGCTTCTGAGGCATCAATCCACGAACACGGACCACGGTCTGTGACCTGACCTACGGATCGTAGGTCAGGCCGTGGGTCAACACTTTGCCAAATTTTTTGGCAGAGTTCTGGGGGAGTCTATAGGTGTGAACCACATATCACCAGCACGGACCGTGGGTCACCCTACGGTCTGTAGGTGGTGCCCGTAGGTGGCACCTGTAGCTTTTGAAATCTGCAATTTAGTTTTCTTTGGATACGGGGTATTACAAAGATGGAAAACTTATTCATTCTAAATAATTATCCAAAATCTAGTTGTCAAGTGTATAAGCCACTAATGAAAATACAGAATTCGAAAGATAAATGCAAGTCTCAGTCTTTGTTTCTCAAGTAGAACAAAACTTAAAGAAAAGGAAAAGAGGGTCTGCCAGGATGACAAGCAGTTACTTCTCAAGTCCTTCAACAAGCCTCGATAGTCAGGAGAAGAAGAGGAAGATCACACGGGTCCGAGTTTGGAACCTACATAAGTGTAGAAGCAAGGGGTGAGTAAAAACAATACGATACCTAACAAACAACCTAGAAAACAAGGCATCTAGCTAGAAAACGATTACCCTTTACACTCTAACGGAACCTTCTCAAACTACAACTTGCACAGAAATCAGCCCAACCTAGCAGTTCTACAATACGCGTCTCACAAGGCTCAATCTACACAGTTCAATCTTCACAATTCAACAATCAAACAAATCAACTAGTCAATCTCAATGTAAAGTAGTTAAGTTACACACACAAGTATATCAATCACAATTAACAAGTAATTCACGCATAAGCATCAAAAGGATCAAGTCACAATAATCAATATCTTGCCGAAACCATTTCTCATCGGCACACTATCACTAGTTGAAACCATTTCCCATCGACTTTATATCAAATCACTAGGTGAAACCATTTCCAATTGGCTTTATATCAAATCACTAGCCGGAACCATTTCCCATCGGATTTATATCATATCACTAGCCGAAACAAGTTTCCATCGGCTTTATATCAAATCACTAGCCAAAACCATTTCCCATCGGCTTTATATCAAATCACTGGCCAAAACAATTTCCTATCGGCTTTATATTACTCACCGGAAAAGATCTTGTGATCGCGATGTACCCCAAGATGATGCTACGAGATCGCGTTAAGGGAGTCTTGTGATTGCGATAACCAAAATGGCCATGCACCAGAACCAGAAACCAATCAAACTCAAAATCATCGAAAGAACCTTCGGGATTCATTCGAAATCCCGTATACATTAAGCAGATATGCAAATCAAATAAACTCGACGTTCTAGACTCAATGGAACTGTCAAAATATGAATTTAAGGTCTCTTTAACCCGACATTCATGAAAATAACAAGAAACTAACTCACACCTAGGACCACTCAAAAATCAACTAAGACCTCACCTAGGCCTAAAATCATCCCCTGAATCCAACAAACCTCCGAACCCCGAATGCTGACCAAAGTCAACCCAAAGGCTAAAGTTCCACAATTTCACAACTTAGGACCTCCAATCCTCAAAAAGACTCGAAATCTAAAACTAAAAATTCTCACGGATTAAATTTTACATTATGGAACGGCTAAAATCAACAGAATTCCATTTCGACACTCGAAACTTCAAAAGACATTGAAAACCATTTTCTAAACAACTTAGACTTTCAAACTCAAAACTTACCAAATTCTCCATTTTTAACTCAAAGTTCAAAATCAACTTTTTAAATTTCTATCATAGAAGACTCGGGGGGTCAATCACGAGAGGGCAAAGTGGTAATTTTACAAGGATTGCTAAAATGACCGATCGGGTCATTACATTATCCATCACTAAAAATCATGTTCATCCTCAAACATAAAACAAAAGAAAGTACCTGGAGCTTCGAAAATTTAAGGATATCTGGTACGCATATAAGACAATGTCTCCCAAGTTGCATTACCAATTAAGCGATGCTTCCACTACACCTTCACTAAAACAATCTCTTTGGTCCTAAGTTTTCGGACCTGCCTATCCAAAATGGATATAGCCTCCTTCTCAAAATATAAGTATGGACCTTACTCCACTGAATCAAGGGAAAGTACATAGGACTCTTTCGGCACGTACTTCTGAATCATGAAAACATGAAACATGGGATGCACAACTGACAAACTAGGTGGCAAGGCCAATTTACAAGTCACATCTCCCACACGACTCAAAATTTCAAAGTGCCCAATAAATCTAAGGCGAAGCTTACCCTTCTTTTCGAACCTTATCACACTCTTCATGGGTGATTCTCGGAGCCAAACATGATCTCCCTCCATGAATACTAGGGCTCAAACTCTCTGATCCGCATAACTTTTATGTCGACTCTAGACCGTCAACATTATACCCTGAACCATACAAACTTGCTCCATAGAATCTCTAAGCAAGTCTGCATCTAATGAATCCATCTTAGCTGAATCAAACCATCCGATCGGAGATCGGCAACATTTACCATACAATTTCTCAAAAGGGGCCATATGAATATTGGAATGATAATTGTTGTTATATTGATCCCATCTAGCACCAAAATCAATCACACAAGCTCGGAGCATGTCCTCCAACACCTGAATCATCTGTTCGGACTGATCATCTTTCTGAGGATGAAACGTTGTACTTATATCAAACAGAGTAACCAAACCATGCTGCAATGCCTTCCAGAATGGGAAGTGAACAAAGAACCTCGATCAGAGACAATAGAAATTGAGACCCCATGCAATTGCACAATCTGACTGATATAAAGCTTGACTAACTTCTCCGTCGTATATTTTACCCGAACTGGGATGAAATAGGCGAACTTGGTCAATCTATCAGCAACCACACAAATGGATTCATAACCACCCACAGTGGTAGGTAGTCCCAAAACAAAGTCCATAGTGATCCGCTCCCACTTCCAAGTAGGAATAGGCCTCTTCTGAGATATAGTTACAGGCTACTAGTGCTCACACTTGACCTATTGACAAGTCAAACACCTAAAAAAAATGCAATATCCCTCTTTATACCACACCCACCAATAGTGCTAGTTGAGGTCATGATACATCTTCACCACACTTGGATGGATGGAATATCGAGAACAATGAGTTTCTTCAAGAATCAATCTAATCAACTCACCCTACCTGGATGGATGTTTCGCATAGAGGTAGTAGCTTTTTTAGCATCGTGGACCGGTTCATGCTTCTATGCCAACAGTTGAGAGTGACAGTCGGCCCGAGGATCTTATGATTTTGGCGGAGGAGACCATGGTAGTTCGTCTGGTTTGCAGAAACAATTATCTGTGTCGAGATCTTGCTATACTTGTGGGGATCCAGGTCATATGATGCGGCACTGTGCTTTACAAACTCATCTAGGTCATAAATTGCAAAAGTGAACCCCGAGAAAGTAGGTACCTTCGCGATCGCGAATCAGACCTTCGTTAACGCGAGGGTCGCGAAAGCGGAAGTTCTTCACAAATGCAAAGTTCAATAGGTGTTGACTCTTTGCGAAAGTGACACAAACATCGCTAATGTGAGCCTCGCGAAAGAGAGCCATCCCTCGCTATTGTGAGGTGTACCAGCACTCAGGCATCAACAAAATCAGCAATTTCTCAAAACATTGAAAGGACCCTCGGGATTCGTTTGAAACCCCATACACACAAACTAATATGCAAATTAGTTATACTTAATGTTTCGAATTTAATGGAACCGTCGAAACATGAATCCGAGATCTCCTTGACCCGACATCTATGAAATCCACAAGAAACTAACTTAAATGTCTAATAAGGCTAAAACAAGCTCGGAATCTCTCAAACACTAACCAAGACCTCACCTAGACCTAAAATCATCCCCTAAATCTAATAGAACTTTTGGAATTCCGATTCGAGCATCCGAACCCTGAATGTTGACCAAAATTAACTCTAAGGCTGAATTTCCATAATTTCACAACTTAGGACCTCAAATCCTCAAAAGGTCTTTGAATTTAAAACCGACAACTCTCATAGACTAGCTATTGCATTCACTCTTTATGATCTTATCCAAGATATATGAGAAAAGTGAAAAAGAACAATGAAGAAAGTATTTTGAGATGAGTAAATTATCTTGAAAATGTAAATATACACATGAATCTAAGGGAAAGCTATACAAATTATTCATTTTAATCTATTTGGCATAGTACATAAATGTATTCTTTAATTTAACCTCAACTGATATTATGTTAGATACTTTTATAAAAATTGAACAAATAGACACATGCGTCCTACATGACATCCTACATAACAATTTTGTGTCCTACGTGGTGTCTTACGTGTAATATGTCACGTAGGATGCGAGTGTTTACTTATTGAATTTTATACAAGTTTAAATGCCTACTTGTGCACACACAAAGTGGGAAGGCATAGATACCACGTACCCATTAAAACTAAGTTAAAAGACATATTTATGTATTTTGTCAGTCTATTTAATTACGAATTTTTACTCATATACGTATACATATAAATTGTCCAAGGAACACAATTAAATAATTACCCATGTGCCCATTGAATGATGGGTCATTGCTGTTTCTTCTTTGTTCTAATTGATTTCCACCGAGGGAGTAATTGAATAATGAGAAATTCATTCCTTTGAGCAATGATTAATCAAACATTGCAAAGAAAATATTAAACGAGGTTTTATTGAGCCCATTTGTAGTAAGAAGTATTAATTAAGTTGCTTTGGGTCAATGCTATTTTATTTTTGAGGATTTTCACAAATAGCTATAGTTTGGATCATGATTATGAATACCAGCTATAGTTAAATTATATTCATACTAATAGTTTTAGATAGTAGAGAGAAGAGCGAGATCGAAAGATAGAAAAAAGAGGTGAGTGAGATCAAGAGAGATATATAGAGAAGAGAAGCGAGCAAGTTGTAACTTAGATATGACTTGTATCTCAATTGAAATTGAGATGCACATATTAACAATCTCATCTCTCTTCCAAATCTCACTCGCCTCTCTCAACCCTCTCTAAATTTCGCACACAGATACATAAATCAACATATTATACACGGATACTCATTGTATCTCCCCTAAAATAAATACACACATATACTAAGTATCAGTCTTAATGATATCAATACAATATATGATACTAATTTAGTATTAGGTAAGTGGAATTATCAGTCTTAATGATACCAATACAATATATGATACTGATCAGTTAAGCGAACTTATCAGCCTTAATGATACCAATATGGTATATGATACTAATCAGTTAAGCGAAATTATCAGCCTTAATTATACCTATACAGTATCATATACTGATTTAGTATCAGTTAAGCAAAATTAGTTGGGGGTATATAGTGTAATTATTTAGTGGGGTATGAATGTAAAGGGGTATATGTTTGTAGTTATTTGCTTTTATGGGGTGTTTGCTTAGTTTCCCCTACATTATATATATATATATATATATATATATATATATATATAGCGAATGAAATTATGTTATGGGGAAAATAAGAAAATAAGAAAAGAGAAACGAAAAGACGAAAAAAGAAAGGAGCCAAAAATGAAAGAAAAAATTAAAGAACAATAGAACATGAACAAAAAAAGAAGAGAAAAAGAAAAATACGAGAAAAAGCAAAACAAATGTAAGCAAAAAAAAGTAGAGAAATTAAAAAGAACGGGAAAAGATAATTTTGTACAAAAATTACAATGAGTAGGTAGGATAATTAGTTTGATTTTTGTGCATATTTATGTATTTTTCTATTATTAGAACATATTGAGTTACCTAGTCGTGTTAATTTTTAGTGATCTCCATAGTTTATCATACGAAGAAAAAGGCTTCAAATCCAACCATCTAATTTACATAATGTGCAAAGTATATATAAGTAGGGTATATTTTATACTAAATATACATATATTATATTATACTTCTAATATACATACCTATATGCAACATATACATGATCATTATATATGTTTTGTATACTTCCATCATATTGATAAACTAATTGGACATCGGGTGGTATATGTACATAACTTATCCTTTCTAAACTATATGAAATATCGTAACTTATTAGTAATTTACCCTTCCCTTTTCAAACTGAAGTACTGTAACAACTCACATGGTCGTTTTATGCCTTATAGTCTTTTCCCTATTTCAACCTCCCCAAAACATTAATTTTATTCGACAGGTGATCATAAGCGTTTTGAATTGAAGATATTTCACTTTTGAAAATTTGAATAAGAAGTTTGATCAAAGTCAATATTGTGGATTACCGAATTCGAATTTGAGTTTTTCTAGTTCAATGATACCCTAGGGGTGAATTATAAACTAGTCAAATCTTTTGCATGTCTTTTGAAGTGAAGTGAAAGATTTCATTTGGGACCATATACTCAGCCGTTGAAGATAAAGGAAACTGAAGATATGGAACAATCAACGTGTACAACAGAGTTGGAGTCACACTAGGACTAAGCTACTTATATCGACTTGATTAGATTATTCCCTTCTTAATTCCTTAGTTTTTACCTACCCCCACACCACCTCACTCTCGTCCACCTTTATTATCTTCTGCACATCTTTACACTTCCTCAAATCCGTTTCTTTTAAATGTATAAAAGATCAACAAGAATTCAAAATTAAAAAATCCTGGAAATTGAACTGAATAACTACTAGCGATAACCTCATAATTGAAGTAATATTTTAATAAAATTTTATTCCTTCGTTTTTTTTTTTTAAATTCTAATTTTTGGTGTGGAACTGGAAATTTGATCTAACTGACCATAAGATAATTAAATTTATGCTCGATTATGATACAATATCGTTTTTTAAGATTTGTATATCGACGATAACCTTGGGTCATCTTTTATGGCCTGTTAGAGACCCATCAACTTCATAGTGAAGTATTTCATGACAAAGCAAAGAAAATAAACTCAAGATTTCGCAGGAGGTTCCCGGTGAGAAAAGCATACCTCAAGATAGAACAATAGAGCATTTTCGTCAAATCATACAGTTAAATAAGCTTTATGTAACTCTAAAACCATAAAGAAAATGGTAAATTTACAGCTGAAGTTGGCTTCTAAAGACTACTCATAAGCCAAGGCAAGTATGTTAACATCCACAAAATTTGAGAAGGGCAATGAATTTATATAAAGGAAGCGACGTTTTCATGTGCATCCGTTGCAACAGAGGGTGCAAACTACATCTCAGAGCCCAACAATTCTGACTGAAACCTCACTCAAACAGAACAAAAATGACAGTGTTGTCACATAATAGCTGCTTAAGCAGGAAGGAGAAAATCAAGGTGAACCTGACACCCCAGGGAATAGTTCTGATATTTTGTTGAAGACATCCATCACCTATAACCATACGTATTAGGTATTTATCAAATATATATACCCATACATGCAACATAATATGCAGTTGAACCTCTCTCTATTTAGTCCACAGAATAATCCAAGTAGTAACGAATATGTATACATTGAATTTGTGCTATACTGGGCAAACATAAGATGGAATAAGAAAAAATAAATTGAAGTATTGCTCAAAACTGTCAAACTGATGCATTTTACTGCTCTCTAGTATTGTAGTGAAGCAAAATGTAACTTAGTCAATAACAAGTACAGACTTCATACTCAAATTTAGATTGATATCAAGAAGACATGTTTTAGATGAAATTACGTTCTTACCTCCTTGTCATTTTGATATTTTGCAATACTCAGTGGATTCTGAGAACACTGCAATAAACATAGAAGTCAGAGTGCATCAACATTTCAAGCAATAATAAATGCGTGTTATATATCCTATATGATTATTCAAATATACGCTCTTTGGAATTTCAACAAATTCAAGAGGATAAAATGGGGGTGGGGGGTGAAAGGGGGCAACAAGTGCATACATCCATGATGGCTGCTTGAACTCTTGGATTTTGGAAAGCCATAGCAACATCAGGATTAGCCATAATCTTCGAAATGACTTCTTCGGGAGTAAGTCCTATTTGATCTGCAACCATAAAAACAAATAAACAAAGAAAAATACAGATCATATCATTTTGATAGTTTTGGCTGTAGCAACTGTTTGTAGCATGAAAGGAGGTCTTCCTGACATGTTATAACTATGAAATTTTCTCCCTCCTCCTCCAATAACATTTACTAGTATTTCCCTAAACATGTGTGCTCATGTTGGGCTGGTTGGTCTACGATACATTGTTTAGCGCATCTTAGCCCAATTTAACTCTGGCCATGGTTGGGCAATGACCCATTCATTGACCTGCCCAAATTTAACCCAAATAGTGCATTCGCCAGTCGCCACCCCTAGTTCTGGTATTTTATTGAAGTCATCCATCACATATTACCATATGTTCAACTATATGTGTTAGTATTGACTTTGTTGATCAGATGGAGATAATGAAAAATATATGTCGATACTCAGTGGAATTCAGCTATTGTTACGACCCTCTTATCCCCCCACCCTCCCCCTCCAGATTAGTGGGCTGCAGACACTTCTATTGTTGCAAATAGATCAGGAAAAGAACAATATAACTACTCTGACTTACCAAATTGTTGCTTGATTTCAGGGCTGCTAAGATCAAAATTCTTCAAGGAATCCATCATGCGGTTGTCCCATTCTGGGTTTCCACCCATGTTATTCCTGGGATGGGGCAATGATGAAAACCCTGATAAGTTTTTCATAGACACAAAGAGAAGTATTTAACACGAAATCCTCATCAACCAAAAAATGGAAGATGATTCAACATCTCTGTTTCTTTCCATGTTCTCTTCTTTTCTTTTCTCCTTCCTTTCTTTTCAAAATTGAGCAAAGAAAGACACCAAAAATGCAGCCCTGCAAGCAGCCTGACCAAAGTAGGTAGTCCTACGAATATTTGATTCCAGACAGATAACTGATATCAGTTGATATTAGGTGTGTACTGAAGAATCATTTACAGCTTTGCATTGTTCTAGTCTAAACTAGAAATGCAATCAGATGGACAAGAATCAACTAGATGAGAACTACTAACTAGGGTCCAATGTAAACCAGTGTCATACATACATTGGAATGGAATATATTCTTATTCAAGATGAGAATTTTAACCCTGAAAAAGTCAGATCTCATTTGCACAAGTTCAAAAGCAACTGGTTACTCCAGTAAATAAATAGTCTGTGGAAGGGGGGAAAATGAAGCAGTTCAGATACAGTAGAGTCACACGAAGATATGTTTTTCCCAACACTTGAAGCAAGTTATAGGAATGGCATAATTAAGTTTCTATCCAAACAGCCTTTGTGACAGTGCTTATGGTAAAACTCAGTGGATGGATGTGCTACTGATAAGAACACGATAATCAAACAGAAAGTTTAGAAAAGTAAATGATAATACAAGTAATGCATTTTGGCATGGAATAAAGAAATATGCACTTGAAAGACAATTGAAGCAGACTTACATCATGTCCTGCAACTGTTGACGGTATTGTGGATTTTGCAGCATCCCTGTGATAAAATTAAATGCAAGACCACTTTAGTTTAATCTGATAGAGAAAGAAGATAAAAAGAGCTTTAAAAACTTATAGCAATGAACCATAAAGGTAGTATAGTAGAGTCACAAGAAACCAGAATGACAAGTATTCCTGATAAGAAGAGGACAGGAATAAACAATTAATGGCATTT
Organism: Solanum piurae; assembly: GCA_029582685.1. NCBI lineage: Eukaryota > Viridiplantae > Streptophyta > Magnoliopsida > Solanales > Solanaceae > Solanum > Solanum piurae. The sequence continues at coordinate 34,690 of JAJOOO010079971.1, forward strand.
AACTCTTGTTCTTGCATAGTCCTACAACATAGCAATTCAGACAAACAGTCAATGATAAAAGAGGAAATGAATTTTACTCTAAAACCTGAACCATGAGTTGGCTAAGCACATCTAGTGCGAAAAACACTAATAAGAAAAGTTGCACAGCTTAGGCAATGTATACTAGATGTACTTGTCAGCACTTACATCCTTCTAGAGATCCATCAGTAGTTAAAATTAAGAAAAGGAGTACTGGAAAAGTCAGATTTCGTAGAAAAGTTTATCAGATGACAGCTCACATTTAAATGTTGTAGGGTTCCTCATCTCCTCGGGTAGATAGCTGCACAAACACCGAATAAAAAGTTGGGTTCTCATCAAAATAAAGCACAACTAGTTTATACACACAAAAGATATGTCACATAAGAATAAGATGAAAGATCTAGTTGTGTTCACAAGAAAAGCAAAATAGATTTAAGATAGAAGAGAAATGTCACTTTAGATTAATACTTCGCAAGAAATAAATAATTAGAATGTTTCCTTCTCCATAAACTTTAAAAAAAAAACTAGGATATGAAGTAGCAAACTCGTATAATATCTAGTAAACTTTAATATGCATAAGAATTTTTTTAATAGGACTATGGATTAGCCAATTAACTCGAAGTTACCTTAATTACACTTTTCCAGTCAATCTCAAAAGTACATTCCACATCTTTATCATTTTCAACTAACTACCAACATCCATCTGAAATAAGGTAAAATGCTTCAAGTCCTATTCTCTTGAGTCCATCCAAAATATTTTTTAAGACATCATTTAAGCATCCAAATCTCATATTAGTTCACTTCCTTCCATCTTTACCACAGTAGTCTACTGCATACTATAAAAACCTATTTGATTGAACACAGTACTGACTACTGATGTTATGATATTTTCCCTGTAATGCCTTAGAGAGGTTCAAAACTAAATCTCAACAAAAGAATTTGACTCCATTAGAAGTGCATTACAATTTTATTTATAACACAATACAAAGTAACATGGTGTAACTGAAAACTAGAGTTGCATTATTATAAATCAGAATGCTGAGTGATCTAGACATTAGCAAATATTCAAGATAATCCAACACAACTAGTAGAACATCAAAGAAAAGGTAGATGCTATCTTACGGGTAAACCATCTTCTGCACTGTTGGATCTTCCATCATTTTCTCCAGAGCATCTACTGACATTAGCGGATTAGATTTTCCTGTTCAAGAAAGCAGATCATGCAAAATTACTTGTAGCTGAGAGAAGAGAGCATGAAGGCAATTTATTTTTCCATAAAAAGAAAGCATGTAGGAAAATTAGGCTAAAGTAAAGTTACACACAACATTTTTTACTAATAAACAGACATGACCAATAAAGCTGGACTATTGATCACTCAAAACCTCCAACCTGAAAACAAGTTTATGGACACAGAATTCCATGGGATCTGTAAGAAATAAGCCATTCTTCCGTAAAACATGCCCGCTTGAGCACTTAGCATTTTTTAGGATGTAGGAAGTTCTACTCAGGTTCCCACAGGACACAATATTCGGGTCATTACAAAGTCACAGCTTCTGATCTGGATGTTCATCCTTCTTTTCTGAACTCTCATTTGTCTGTATCTCATGCAATATCTCATACAAAATGGATTATTGACTTTCAAGTTTATACTTTTTACCCACTTCTAAAAGAAAAAAGTTTGTACATAGATATGTGTCCATTACAATGATCATGCAACCTTTAGCCTTTGCTGGACTCAAAAGGATAGCATTGAAAACACAAAAAGTACTAAAAGTTATGTCATTTCTTGGAGTCTTACAACCAGGAGATTCACCAAAATACCACTACATATCTATATTATGCTACAAACATACTGTAATTGCAGAAGAAACTGGCCTTTCTCCCCATTTTTTCCTAAATAGAAAAAGATCCCAGAATGTGTTTTCCCCACCACATTATGGAACATACAACCTCATTTCATTTTGTCAAGGCCTGTACAGAGTGCCCGGGCATTAAGCACTTCATAGTTTAACCACCTTGGGCATTGTTCACAGCTTACCACATCCTCCAAACCACCCTATAGGCTAAAAGGGAGGATCTATGTAGCTATGAAGTATGTCCATCTTTATTATCTATTGCAAGATTCTTAAACTCAAATACAAATAATGATTGACAAAGAAAAAAAGAGAAAAATGACCAATAGAAACACGAGTAAGAAGATGGGAATGGATGCTTGAATGATATCCGTAGTACAACAGCTATGCCATAAGGACCAACCAGCAAGTAATTTACCAGTCGATGAGGTACTGTCAGATGTATTTGGACCAAATCCCGACTGTGAAGCAGCTCCGTTTTGAGTTACCTAATAGAGATTCAAAAAATTATTGAAGTGCAATTGTTAGACGACACAATATTCCCAGATAATAGCTACTCACTGACCTGATCAACAGTTACTGAAGCTGTCTCAGTTGAGTCCTTAAAATTTTCGAAGGCACCCTTCTGGAATGTTTCATCAGGAGAAATGTCAACAAAAGCTGCAAAGAGTTTTTTTCACAGATTTAATATCATAAGTTCATAACCAGAAAATCTAAATATTTTATAAGAGTACTGCAAAGTGTATCACTATCTCAAAAAGGTGGTTCTAACTTGGGAAGCATTAGCATTTTTGTAACTATGGTTAGAATAAAAGTGAATTCCTCTGATATCATTAAAACTGCTCTGGTTCCCCACTACAACTAAACCCAAGCATCAATTTCTACTGGTCCACAATAGATCTTAGCATTTAAGAAAGATGTCAAAGGAGGATACAAGTTACAAATCGGAGTTCCCCACTACAACTAAACCCAGGTATCAATTTCTACTGGTCCACAATAGTTCTTAGCATTTAGGAAAGATGTCAAAGGAGGACACAAGTTACAAAATCAGCATTCTTTCCGCAAAGTCTCCTACTATTCTTTTTTGAGGAGATTGTTATTCTGGGGTATTAGTGGAGTCTAAAATATGGCTCTGGTCAGGGACTGTTGCGGAAGGCATGCCAGTAATCTATTTGATTAGCAAAGGAAAAGAAAAAAACTTTTGATGATTGAGGCACAAATAATATTTTTTAAATACTTAAAACGGAGAAGAGCCTAAAATGCCCCTCAACTATATGAATTGGTACAAAACTACCCTCCGTCTACCTTTCGGCTCTTAAATACCCTTGACGTCAATCTTTTGGCTCAGGAAAACCCTTATTTCTAACCGTCCACACTCATAAGGTGGATGGGAGGGCAATATTGTACCGAATTCCATAGTTTAAGGGTATTTTAGGTCCTCCATCTATGAGCTCATGTGATTGACCTGATTTTGGGTTTCATAGTAAAATCACCTCCCCCCGCTTCCTCTCCACTTCCTCTTTCTTCCACTTTTTTTCTTCTTGGATCTTGTCCACCATTTTAAATTATTTTTTAAAATTTATGACAAAACAAGGGAGAAAAAAAGGACGAAAATAAGGAGGACATTCATATAGAAATAATTAGTTCATATAGAAGAAAAAAAATTCTTTTGTATGTACCCAAAATTCAAAATAAACAAATAAAAAAAATCTTTTCTCCTATTCTCACCCCTACCCTACCATGATAATATTATAAATTAAAAGAATATGAACATGTAAGTTCATTCCAAGTTTAAATCTCCGATATCTTTATAAGAATAAGAGATTAAAAAAGAATTAAAAGAGGGAATGAACAAGATAATTGTATAATTAATAAAAAAATTTATATTAATAAAAAATTATAATCTTTTTTAGATGGGCATTCAAACACGGATTTAGATGGATCCCAAGTTATTAGTTGAGTTATAATAAATTGGGTATTGGATTTAAAATAGACCAATAGAAAGATATCATGAAATTAGTAATTTTTTAATATTATTTTCAAGCATATCGGGTCAAAATATGAATTATATGTGGTTTTTATTATTTATTTGAGAAGGGTTTAAATTTGGACCAATCATATTCGGCAACATAATAAATAATGATTTTACTTTAGGGAGCTATTAAAAATAAGGGAAAATATGAGCCAAAGGGTTAATTAATATCAAGGGTATTTTTGAGCCTAAAGGTTGATGTCAGGGGTATTTGGGAACCGAAAGGTGGATGGAGGATAGTTTTGTACCAATTCGAATGGTTGAGGGGCATTTTAGGCCGTTCTCCGTACTTGAAACGAATTAACCTCAAAGAAATTGAAATGGTACCTTCCTCCTGCTCATTCCTTTTATTTTAGACGAGTTACCATGCACTTCAATGTAGAGCTTTTCTCCCAAAGACCAACCTTCCCCTCCCCGTTGTCAGCAATGGGTTCTAGTAATACATAAGGAGGTTAGATTTCTAGGGCTATGTAGGATCAACATGGCTACAACTTAGATGGATTACCCTTTTCTTAGTTCAAATTTAGGGTGATACCCTTGCAGAGTGCCAGCATAGCAATAATGTGTGATAGTGACTTCATGCATGAAAGAGATGGCAAGTGGTTTTAGGGTGAGAAAATACTTGGAAAATAAGAAAGAACGGAAAAGATGAAGATCCATTTAAAAGCTCAGAAGTTGACAAAGGATCACATCATGACACTCCAGATTCCTTCAAGAATGCGTTGTAGATGGTTGATGTTCTGGCGTTTTTAAATCAATGGCTAAATTGCTTAATCTTAAAATTTAGCGGCGAACTCACCCATTTAAGATAGTTTAATTGTCTCATTGATATACTCTAAGGGGTCGTTTGGTAGAGTGCATTAGTAAAAATAATGCATGCATTAGCTCTGTGTGTTAGTAGTGCCTTATTTGGTATACTTTTTCATGCTATGTATAACTAATGCTTGTATTAGTTATACACTTTATTGTGTATTGAAGAGTGCATTACTAATACCATGGATTTCTAGGTACTAGTAATGCATAGGGATTTAATAAATGCATTAGCATGGTTAAATACCCAATTACCCCTCAAAATCCCTTTTACATCTTTTCCACCATAATTGTGAAAAATATTTTTGTAAATAATTATTTTTATATAATGCATGCTATTTTTAATATACCAAACCAAACAATGCATAAGAAATAATCTATGTATAACACTATAACTAATGCAAGTATAACTAAACAAGCATTACTAATACACTCTATTTAGCATTATTTTACACACTCTACCAAACGACCCCTAATATCTTTCAGTTTAATGAGACAAATCAACATTAAGGGTGATCAAAGCATGGCATTGACAAGGTCTACTCAAGGGTAAATGTCAAGAGGCTTTCGATGAACCTGCCTTCTTGCTAGATTTGCTGTTTCTCTATATGAAAGGAAAAAACAAACAAACAAACAAACACTAGAACCAGAAATAAATGATATTTAGAGTGCAATCATTATGTACCATTTTTCTTTGGCTCCTTTTCAGCCTCTGTATCATATTTGACATTCACAGTTGGAGGTTCCTCCACTTTAGTTGCGGATACATCAACAGTCACTGGTTGAGATGCAAATGAAGCTGATGGTGTAGATGAGGTAGATGCAGTACGTGGTGGAGGTGATGAACTAGCTGGACCTGACACTGGTGGTGGTGGGAATGGAAAAGGAAAAGGTGACCCAGGTCCAGGTGAAAAGGCAGTGTTGCTAAATTGACTATTCTGGCCATTCATTTGTCCCATCATTGTTTTTAACGCTTGCTGCATAGCATACTTCTGGAAGCATGGGAAAACAACATGCAGAAATAGTTAAGACACATATGAAGGGTCAGGCTTTATCGAATTTCTGTAGCCGCACTCAGTGGCCTCCACATAGGAAACAAAGAAATATATCCACGTACAATTAAAAGCCAAAACATTTGAAACAAAAAGAATATGAAAGAAGTTTAAAACACGATTTTCCGCCATAGATAATAAAAAAGAAGGCACCTAAAACAAGCAATCTCATTTTATGTTTTCCTGAGCAACTATTGTATCTATAATTCAGACCGACTCATTAGCAGAAATATTTAGGTGTTTAAAAGGAGGATAGCCATTGAATTTATCTTTAAACTCACAGAAAACAAGAAGAAAGAAATCAACTAAATTTAACAGCAAGAGTTAGGACTCTAAAAGAACAGACAAGTATAGCAAAATAGTTTTAAAAAAATAAGGATATGGCTGGCCTCTTAATACCAGATTGTGATGACGTAGCATGGTTTTAATTAGTCAACATCGAAAGCATATTCCACAGTGAGGCCCTAGCTAATTTCATAAGTATTCTAGGTTGATGTGCTCATCATTATTAATTTTGTAATTACAGATAGCATCAACTGATGCATGGTCATTCTTGTCTTCCGTATCTGCTTTGTTGGTCCCTTTTTCTTAATATGTGGTCAATCCTCTTAATACTACTGCTCATAACCAACGAGGTATGTCCCATCATGTGCATGTCATATTATCGATAAGTTCAAATTCATATTTTCTCAAAAGTCTAAATTCTCTTTGCTGCCACTCTGATAGTAGCACTATAAGAAACAGAGTGAGATAAGCATCAAATTCATGCAAAATATAATTACACCTCATTTAAGAAGTACTTGCCTTTAGGTATGAAGCCACCTGCAATATATTTCAGAAAAAAACAGTAAAAGGTAAAGAGTTAGTAAAAAAAAATGAAACAAGAGTGTAACCAATAAAATTGAAAGAATTCTCCTTCTCACCCATGCGAAAAGTGCTGAAAGCCCAACACCAACTCCAATCCAAAAAAGAGGAGACCCCCTGTAGATGACAAATAACAATAAATAAGCAAATCAAGAGATATTAATTGTTAATGCAGATAGTAACACAATAACAGAAACATGTAAAGTGAGAAACTGATAGGTTAGGTTATATACAAGATGAAACAAATTAAATCGGGGATAATACAAATTATTACACTTGAGATGGTTGGGATGGAGCTGAAAATTGTGGATTTACACCAACTGAAGAAGTCTGTTGGCCACCTGAAGTTGTAGTGCTAGCAAAAGAACCCCTCCCTGATTTTCCCAGCACTGCATAGAACACGTTTAAGGAAAGGCTCAGCAGCATCATTATTAGCAAGAATATAACAATGGATCACTAAATGATATAATGTATAAGAAATTTGGGACAAGAAAAGTGACTACATCCAGGAAAAAGTGGTTTTACCCTTTAAGATGTAGCAATTTTATGTATAATCTTTTCCATTCCAACAACACAGGTTTTCTCTAATTTGGCAGTCTAGCCAGATATAGAACATACCGAATTTGTAGAAGCAACAACTACAGAGAAATTTTGCCGTTACCCATGTAAACATGATGTGAATGAATTTAAAGAACAAGAACCATCCAATAATTTATTCAGTTGTTTATTTGATCAGGTATAATAATATTGATAATGAAAACACTTCTGTATAGACGTATTCACAAAAGTAGAGAATCAACAAAAGATATGACTCACTACGAAAGACACCCATTATACTACACAAATAGGAACCATCATAGGTGCACCAAGAGGAAATCAAAAGCAGGAAGTTACCCCTCAGATGTACAAAGTCGTGCCTTTCCTTTCAAATCTCCTATCTCTTTCCCACAATACTATCCACACAAGTACTATTGGAGATACATCCCACGTTTGGCATCTTCTTTACACTTCTCTAAAGGCCCAACTAAATAATGCATCCTTCACAGTACCCAGCATGGTTCATTGTATCCCGAACAATAGAAAAAGTTCCCACAAATGTGATGCTAACCTAAGTTGCTCAGATTCGGGTGCGGGTGTCCGATACGGGTGCGGATCTAGAGGTCAGATCCTCTATGATCAAAATATTAAGAATCAGGGATACAAATTCATATATGGATACAGGTGCGGAGATTTAGCTAAAAATAATTCAAATATCTAAAAATAGAGTTATAAAACCTAAATTATGAGATATTATGTGGAGAACTTGAGCAGAAATATTGATCAGGAGGAGAATCCTTAAAGGAAATAAAAGGAAAGGGAGTGACAATAGAACTCTATATATACAAGGTATTTCATTTTCTTCAATTTCACCCTAGCTTTTGTTTTGAATATAGAAATCATTGAATCTGTCCAGAATTTCTCCCTCAAATTTGGTCAAAGTACCCAAAACTAGTTGACCAGATTGGGTATGGACCCCACATCCACACCCACACGGGTGCGGCACTGAAAGTGAAGAGTATGAGCAACTTAGATGCTAACTAGCATTGTAGTAAGAAATGACCCATGTCCTACACAAGAGTTTACACATGAAGCATTAACTAACATAAGTAATCCTCCTCTTTTCAAGTTTTCGGTTGTCAAATTCGCATCCCTCTAAGCAAACAAACATACATTTCCAAGCGCTCTAGGGGTCCAAACTGATGAGGGAAATCTAACTTCACTCTAGCTAGCACCTTACAGTAGTAACTTTTCACTGAAAAATAGACTCCTGCTCTCTAACACCCAATTGTCATGGCTCTCTACCAGTAAATTTGCTTGTAGAGCATTTCAAGTAGACTTTGGAACTCCACTATGTCCCAATCCCAAAATTTCCTTCATAAATTTGAGATCCCAAATAACACACACATTATGTGATCTTAGAACTTGATGTAGTATCATCTCTTTTTAGTATAAAATATTCTAGATTTTGGAAAAGTGATCCTTAACATGTTATATTCACACCTCCTGTCCCGCAAAAAACTACCCTCTCATCCATCCCCCACCCACAAAGAGATGCTTAACTCTTCCTTTCCCTGTATAATGTTCCTGCAAAGAGTGCATAATTAAAAGGATTTGTGATGTTTCTTGTTCTCCAACACCCACCCCCATTGATAGCTAGAGCTCTTGAAGTCTACCCGGGCATGCTTCTTCATTCATCCATGTATGTTGATAACACCTCTCCATAGTACATGTTCCTTTATCCTAAATCTCCACGGCAATTTCCTTAGCAAGGCATTGTTAAAAACGCAAAGATCTTCCTTTCATCTTTTAACAAATATATATTTTTGCTAAACAAATATAAAATTCTCCAATCTCCAAATCTTTTCTCTACCATTACCCTATAATATATTTTGGGAACAATATCTTATCAAGAAACTTGAGCTGGCAACTGCATCAGGCCATAAGTAACTTTTTTCCTGACATTAAAACATACTACATATTGGGATCATTCTTCAACAAATTAAAACAATCAATTTCCAAATTACACATTTCTAAATGGTATATTAGATTTTTTATATGCTTAACCACTTTGAGCCCTTAACATTAGTTACTAATCAACATAATATGCCCTGCTTGTAATATTTTAGAGAATACTTTCATATTTTAGGCTTTCTCTCCTTTTCGTTTTTCCCTTTATCCAAGTGAAGGGCATATGAATACTTAGTTACCTACATAAAGTGCACTAGATGGACTTTTGGCTCTGTTGTTGCATGCCTCCCAAAATATAAGCCCCTATAGGCATGATTTCATTGGGGTATATTACTACCCATCGGCAACAGCACAAAACTCAAGACTGAGTTTACATCAATTGAGAGCAGGATGATGCAGACACAACCGGAAGTGGGAAAATCTTTCATCCTAGAGATTTTTTACTTGCAGCATATTTTTGGTAGCTTTAGATCTACATTTATGCATTGTTTCGTCCCCAGGCCTTTGGTCTAGTAGTGAGAGCATAACTTGTGATGTTTGGGTTAGGCACAGTCATGGGTCCAAACCTTGTAGTAGACAAAAGCCTGGTATTAAAGTGGAGAAGGGTGGGCGGTCCATTATCCACCAAGTTTCAAAGAGTGCACCATTAGCAGGGATCTCTCAGTTATCAAACAAGAAGAAAAGATTATGTATTGTTCTTCTTAGTAAACTATTTGAGCTTTAGGCCACTATATTAAGCTTCCATAGCAGTGTGATTTTGAGTATTTAGGTGTGCTGCAGTGAATTTAATGAAATATAGCCAATTCATTTATAAGCCAGTCATTCAATGATTTCCTTCTTCGTTTCCAGTCCTACTTGCCTCATAAATCAGCATGTAACAGTTTTTTATTTTTAGATGGAACATGTAACAGTTAAGATCTTATCAATTCTAAAATGAATCCAAAAGCTGGCAACATAGAGATACCTATGTAATCTTTCCAGTAAAATGAATTATATAAGCATACATGTGATCTTTTGATACATTGATATCATTAACCAGTACAGGTTACCATTTACGGAAGCACCCACATTAACCTCATCAATAGACTCCTTGAAATCAGTCACCATGTTCTTGATGTCATCCACAACTCATTAATCAGAAGACATCATCTAAACTATGAGTACCAAAAGCCTTCATTTGCAAGATACTTGATTTGCATTTGATAATGATTCTAGCTCGGGTAGTAAGTTTTACCATCTACCCATTAACATAGTCAAAAGTATACAGTTACCTCACAAACATAGCAACCTTTCTGAATCTTATACAAAATACTGAACTGACTTAAAATCCATTCGTATCTAGACAAAAAGAATTATCATTAAGTTTATTTATCCCTCTGTTCTTCACATCAAAGTTCACCGCAGGACACTTGTTTTACTAATAGAAAACAATATCGACAAAGTGTCCTACCCAACCAAATGACAAACATATGCACAAGCAAGCAAATCCACACAAGAGACAACTAGCAGAATGTCACAGCCCTCGCAGAAACAACTCGCACTTTAAACAATTCCACACAGACATCAATTCACTTATTTTAGTATGAACAAATTGGCATTTATGCCTACCAACAAGCAAATAAATTAAGAAACAATTTTAGTACTGAAATTTTCAAATATTTCTCTCAAAAGATAATTTCTGTTAATACTGAATTTCTTGTTTGAGATGCAGCCAAGCTTTAGACAAATTTTAAAAAAAAGGCTCCTAGTTCTATAGAAACAGCAAAATTAACATGATCAAAACTCATCCTAGTGCACCCCCTAACAAGTAAATATATCTAGAAACAACTCTAAGAACTATAATGCAAATGAACAAATCTACTCTTTCAGTGATGAATCAGATAAACACAATACACATACAAAGAGGAGACCAAGGAATAGAGAATAAGAATAAGGAGCACTTCACAGAACCAACAAAATTTGAAACAACTCTAGTAACCATAATTCAGAAATTTCTCTTCAAAGATTACTCCTCACAGTGATTAATTTCTACCATAATATGCAATCAAGTTTCAGAGTAACACAGCATTCATTAAAATTTCAATTTTTACAAGAAGAGAAATCAGTCCAACTACTAAATAAACCAAAACAAATAACTCACAACACCATAATTTCAAAACCTATCTTCAAAGACAGCCAATCATGGGTAATGCACATCAACTTTAAGATGAATTGAAGCTTCAAATAAAACACAGAATACATTCAAGATAAAAAGATATTGAGAAGTAGATAAAAGAGTTGAAAGTACCAATCTTTTTAGTGAGCCTTGGACTCTGAAAACAAGATACCACTTCAAAATAAGTTGTGGGTCTGACAATTCTTCCATTCTTGAAGAGTCTTTTGGGTAGATGAGGAAGGCCAAAGAAGGGTTTGCTTGAAATTACTGGGTTTGAAGAGAGACCCAATACCATTTTAGGTGAAGAAACTATACCTATGCTCTCCATCACCTTGAAAAATACACTCAATTTTTTTGCTGATACTTCGCCTTACTGAAGAAGAAGAAGATCAGAACTGCAAAAAGGTATCTCCTTTCTCGCTAATTTTTCCAAAGAAGAGAGGTGAAGTGTGATATCGGCAGGAGAAGAGTGTTATGAATTGAAAATGGAGCGGGTTATATGGATAGGTTTCGCAGCAGCTTTCTGCCCCACTTAAGGTTGAGGCAAAGATTTAGTAAAATGCCTGTCTAATATGGGTAGCTCACAATATGCGTATATTTTATTTTTTTTAATTATTTTATAAAATTATACATTAAATATGTTATTGTTATTATCATTAAGTTTAAATTCAAAGTATTGATTTGTGGTTGTTTCTAAACGTAATTCAATATCTATTTCATTATATTTTTATTACACGTGTAATTAAAAATTAGTTCAATATTTATTAAGACCAGTTCTAAAAGATTATATTATACAAAAGTACTTTTTTTTGGTTTTCCACTCGATGTCTGGTATCCCATATTGGAGCTCGATTATTCTGAATTTGTATCGTATCCCATTTGAGGAGAAGCGCTCCGTATCAAGAATTTTTTCTTAGCCGGGACTAGAACTCTAAAGCTTTGATTAAGAGTGGAGTAGCATCATTTACTGCATCAGATCCTTTAGTGATATACAAAAGTATTTAAAAAGTGAATAAAAATAGTTTTCTTCTTTATTTTCAAAAAAAAAAAAAAGTTTTCTATATGTTAGAAAAGCCATGCACTTAAAATTCATTTTAAGGACATTTTAACTCTTAGTACGGGTATAATAACGTGTCAAACACTTGTTTGCATTTGCTAACCTGTACCATTATGTGACCTCCATTCGTGTCTTTCTCTTGATTTTGCCTATTACATCCCTCTGCTCTCTTTTTAATAGCATCACTTTGTAATGACTCGTACGATCATTTTATTTCTTTGAATTCATTTCAATTTGAATCTTTTGTTAGCTTTATGTTGTTTATAACTTGGGAGAATGGGTGGCACTGTGATCAGATGAGGATTGGTTGAGATTTTCAATTTTGAAAGTTTAAAATTTGAAAAGTTTGACCAAAATTTAGATATCGAGTTGACGAGGTCGGTTCCTAGTTCTAACGATCTTGTTAAGTATAGAAGGTCACTTTTAGCTTGATTGGATGGTTTGAATGATCACAAGGTGTTCCAGAGAGAGTTGAGCCTTTAGTTGAATTTTTGGAGTTTTAAAAAAGTAAAGTTTGACCATAGTCAAGACGATCTTGTTTTAAAAAAAATTAATAATAGGATATAGCCAATTTATTACCAAAAAAATGTTTTTGACCCAAGCCCAATAGTGACCCGGGTTTATCAACAAACAACAACATACAGAAAAGCTAAACAAGGAAACTAATTGAGTTCAAATGGTCCAAGAACACCTTCATCTTCAGGAAAACTTCATCAATATTCCTCCGAAATGCCTCAAATTCTTCAATTTCTGTTGAACCAGTATTGTGGAGCTTGAGTGAATTTCACATAGACATGTATCTCACAAGTATCATGGAATCGACCTCCTTAAAGACTTCTGCTCAAAATGGGTTCAAACAACAGATCTACGAACTTATAGCCATGAACCATCAAGATTTCATCAAGAATCAGCTGAGGTGCTAAATACTCCACGAATCTTTCCCTCTACACAGAATGACTTCTGAAGAACTGATACCACTGTGAAGAGATCCATCTCCAAAAGGTTTTTTTGACTCAACTGGACCCTAACTGTTAAAGTTTTTTTATATGAGTAACCATTGATCAACATGTGAATCCTTTGTCTTTGTTACAGAAGCTCCTATTATTGCATTTGATTCTTAGAGTCCCTTCCTGTTGACTTGTTGCAGTAATCCTTAATTGTCTGGTTGTGTATTGAATCCATTGTTTTGAATCTTCTTAATTCGTATATTTGGGATTTTTCTTTGTTCCGTCACTAATATTTTTCTTGCCTGTTGTGGTAGTCAAGACGATCTTGTATTGGTGATTTGGTGTCTCTAACATATTTGGAACATGTTTTATGATCGATTCGTTCTATTGATTTGCATTCAGATGAGTTTTTGCTACTTGCTTGAAGATTGGAATTTTGACATGTTGAGTTTCAATAATGGTACCATCTGAATCAAATGAACTTCAAATGGTCTTTTGATTGAACCATTAGATCTGTATTGTAATTGTTGACATCCAATTTTGACCCTTCATGACTTAATTAATTTTTTGAGTTTCTTCAATTCTGAATAATTGTTTTACAAAGATTAAAATATTTTCAAAAGCACTTGCAAGGAAAAATTGTCATTGTCATTGTCAATAAATAAATATATTTATATATCGCTTATATAGATTTATATAAGTTTTACTTTAAATAAATATTTGAAAATATCTGACCAAATTAGTGTCTAAATTAAGTATGCATTTTCTTTCTTCAAAATCAATTAAGTTACATAATTAGTCTCTTTATTTAAAAATAATTATTGTATGTTGTTAAAATTAATAAGCTCGATAATTAGTCAAAAATATAATTTGTTTCATTTTCATTTTCAATTTATCAAAATCAATTTTTTAAGACCAAAGAACCTGGTCCTCCTTGGCCTTACCTTGCAAAACCTTATCACAAATCTTACTCTAATTTTATCCAGAAATGCAGACCTTGCATCTATACTAACTAGCAATCCACCCCTCTCAAATATTTCAAATCACATAAAACGGTTAACCAAAGCCTACACTTTCCTAGCCAATAGATGTTTGGTAATTGGTAAGCAATCCAAGCTACCAATGCTCCAAGCTAATCTAGGTAAGGCTACCACATTAGCCTTACCTAGATAATAAAAAATGGTTACATCATAATCCTTTAACATCTCCATCTACTTATGTCACCTCAAATTCAACTCTTTTTGTGTGAAAATATGTTATAGAGTATGGTGGTTAGTAACGTGCTTGTGAAAAGCTGCTTTGGATATGAGTAATTCCTAAAAAATGGCAATGTCTAGTATTTGACGAGAAATATATATATATCGTTTATCTATCTCTTGTTTATCTATCCTTGATTCTCAAGTCCAATTTTTTGGTTCCCCGAAGCCCCGAATGGAATGGATCGTTTCTGCCAACGAAATGAATGCGGAGCCTGTTCCGAATGCTTCTACGATCTGGAAGTTCTCGCAAAGAGAATAAGATGATGCTCCCCTTCCCGCTTTGCTAATCTTCCCCTCTAATGCGGGCCGGGCGGCGACGGGAGCCAACTAGTTGTAGCGAACTCTATACAAATGAAGCCTACATATCTTATGTGCAAAAACTACAGTAGTAAACTCCAAATCATGAGTAGCATAATTCTTGTCGAGCATTTTCAACTGTCTAAAAGTAAAGGTGATAATACTCCTTTCCTACATCAAAGCAACACGTAAACCAAAACATGAGGCATCACAATGTACAATGAAATCCTCACTCTCCACTAACAATGCAAGAATAGAAGTAGTGGTCAACATTCTTGAGTTGTTGGAAGCTATCCTCATATTCGTTAAACCAAAAGAAGGGTACCTTTTTCTGAGTCAGACATGTCAAATGAGAAGGAATATAGGCAAATTCCTTCACGAACCTACAATAGTACCTACAAAACTATGAATCTCGATCATGAAGGTAGGCACAACCCAAATCTTAACTGCCTCAATATTTTACGAGTCTACCATAACCCTTTCTTTCGAAATCACATGGCCCAGAAAGGACACCAAAGGCAACCAAAATCAACACTTATAATATTTTGCATAAAGTTGTTTCTCCTTGAGAAAACTCAACACTATTCTCAAGTGGTACTCATGTTCCTATTTACTCTTAGAGTAACCAAATATAACATCAATGAAGATGATCACAAAGGAATGAAAGTAGGGCTTAAACACCTTGTTCATCAATTCCATAAAGTAGTGTGGGCATTATTTAGACCGAAGACATCACCGAGAACTCATAGTGCTTATACTGCTCCAGAATGTAGTTTTAGAAATATCGTCATTCCAAATTTTCAATAGATAATACCGGGACCTCTAATAAATTTTTGAGAAAACTAAACCACTCTGCAATGGGTCAAACAAATCATCAAATATGGGCAAAGGGTACTTGTTATGAATTGTAACCTTATTCAACTACTGATGAGTAAATTACCTTCTTTTTTTAACAAACAACACTGGAGCATCCCATGGAGATGCACTAGAATGGATGAATCCCTTACTTAACAATTCTTGAAACTAAGCCTTTATCTCCTTAAGCTCAGCTAGTACAATTCTATATGAAGGAATAAAGATGGAATGATGCATGCCCCACTCTATGTCTATACTGAAATCAATATCTCAGTATGGCGGCATGCTTGGTATATCAACAGAAAATACCTCTAGGAATCCACATATTACAAAAATTAACTCAATGGGCGGGACTTTGACACTAGTATCCCAAAGATGGGCTAAGAATGTTAATTCCCTCTCCCAATTAACCTCTTGTCATGAATAAAACATATATGTTTCATAGGAATATGATGATAACCACTCTCCCACTTAAGCATTGCCATCCTCAATATGTCTATAGTTATTGTCTTAGCATGACAGTCCATAATTGCATGGTAAGAGGATACCCAACTCATCCCCTGGATGATGTCAAAATTCACCATGTCACCAAATCTACCCAAGTTGGATACCCTATGAACCAGAGGCGAATCTAGGATTTTTCAAACATGGGTGCACCCAGAAAAATATATTAAGTGGAAATTGATCCGAACATGGATGCATCAAGAAAAATGTATTAAGTGAGAATTGATTCTTCATCCTCAAGGTAAAAACCTCAACATTTAACCATCTGGACCAGATAGACTTCTTATAGCACGGGTGCAAGAATATAATAATATACAAATTTTAGAAAATATATACATAAAATATCTAGTTTTACGAAGAGACCACGGGTTCCAGCGCCCTATTTTTTACCTTTAGATTCACCACTGCTATGAACATAACATCACAAGAATGGTACACCTTATCCATAACAACAGAGTCACTAATGAGGGTGGATACATGAATAAAATATCAAGAAAATCAAATACCATATACAACCCTATAGCAAACTCAATAGTACATACGATAAGGTAGAATCTAGATCAAACAAACTAGTGGTCATTCAGTCATACACAAGAATAATACCTATAATAACCATGTATGGTGCCTCTACCGCAGGACTGCTTGGAAAAGAAAAAAAATGCACATTATCACATGCCTAAGCATCGCCCTACTGGATGAGTAACTTCTTAACCTGCATGTACACCGCCATGGTTAGCCTTGTTGAAACCTTTACGGTGACCACCATGTGTACCCTATGAATGACCTTTCCCATTACAAACTATCTCTCTTTCCTTCTTGACCCAAAGCTTAGAGAGCCTAGTGAGCCTTCAATAGTGCCCAGCCGTAAAACGCTCACTTTGGCCGCTTAAGAGGCCTAGTTAAAGAGGTGTGCCAACCTCTTAAGTGGCTAGGCATTGCTAGAACACATCCATGGCCACTTAAGTGACCATCAATTAAGCAAGGATAGGGCTTCTAAAATGGTTATCCCTTAGCTGGCAAGCCTTGCTTAAGCGACACCCTATCCACTAAAGCATCTACCTCTTAAGAAATTCCAGTACCGCTTGAGCGGCTGCACTAACATAGTGCACCAGCCAAATGAGTTATGCCCTAATGGACTCTGCTCAGGTGCTCAAGATTGATTTGGAAATCAGTGCACACAAATGAACTATGTTACCCCACCAAATTTGACATTCCGAACTCAACAGAGATGTCAAAACTTCTAACGGAGGTCTTCTCGAGAAGAAGTGGGTCCACACCCAAAGCTCTATTTTAATCCAAAATCCAGAAGGTAGCTCGAAATGAGCTTGGAAGTCTAGGGCCCGCACTAAAGGTCCTTCTAGATCAAACTCGATATTTTGGAGCTAACATAACTGTTAGAATTGCATTCTGAGACCGTCTATCTAAAGTTTGTAACGAAGACAACCATTCAAGTTTTGAAAGATCCAAAAGACAAAAATTTGCATAAAAACCAAACACATGACTAGGTGATTGAATTGTCAGTCCCAACAAGTCATAAGACTTGGGTTCACTTAGGAATGCTCTAAATGCATAAAATAGCACGATATAGAGAAAATTACCTAGAGGGTCATTACAACATCCACTACTAAAAAGGTTTTCGTCCTAACAAAAGTAAAGAGTCAAGAAAGACCTAAATGCCCAAATAGGTGGGGAAACTGAACTCACATATTTACTCAGTCTCTCAGGTGGCCTCTTCTACTGGATGATGCCTTCATTAGACCTTAACAACATGGATGACTCTCGAACGCAATCACCTCACATCATTGGCCAAAGTATCAACTAGCTTCTTCACAAAGGTCAAATGGTCATCCAACTGAACTGAGTCATGCCGGAGCACATGGAATTCATCATGAACATATAGACAAAGCATAAAAACATGAAAAACGAGACGAATAACAAAAAATTCAGGAGGTAAGGCCAACTCATAAGAAATATCACCAATGTTCTGGAGAATCTCAAATGGCACTATATACCTAGGCAAAGCTTGCCCCACCTAATAAATCTGATCATACCCTTCATGGGTAATACTCGAAGGAATAGCCAATCATCAACTTTGAATCTCAAAGGTCGACACCTATGGTCAACATAACTCTTATGCCTGCTCTATGTTGACCTAATCCTATCTTGAATCACTCAAACTCTATCAAAAGCCTCCTGAAGCAAATCAATACCACATGACCTAGGCTCTGAATCCTTAAACCAACCAACCAAAGAGAGACAATGCCTACCATATAAGGCCTCAAATGGGGCCATCTGATTACTCGAATGGTAGTTTTTGTTATACATGCCAAGCTGTTATACCCAATTTTAATCGGGTCAAAATAGTGTACAACATTTTGGTGATTTTCCAAATTAATAACTAACTTAAGAAGTCGCAACCTAATTAATTACGATGAATTAGGACACCTAAATATTTAACTAAGCAATACTAAAATTGACTCCAACTAAGGTTTACTTAACTTAAGTGATTTTAAGTAAGGGTTCTAGTTATCCTAAAAGGGAAGAGGTTAAGCATCCTTTAAGATCCGTTAAAGATGGTTACCGATCAAACTTAGGTTAGATAAATGTCACTCCCCGAGGCTACCCCTTGACGTAACACAAGACCTAGGATCACGAGTGACCCCAAGCTAACCTATCAAGCATACTGAGAATAACTCAATAAAATATGTACTATGTGGAAGCTAAAAAATGGATAACTAAAAGTGGGGAATACCCAACTAGTCTGAATGTATAAAACATACTAAGAGTTTAATAACAACTGAAAGATGAACTTAACAATTCAAGATGATTCTATTACTATGTCTGAAAAGCCTCTAACTGAGTTGAGTTGTTGCGACATGCCCCCCAGCTAACTCTAACAAAACTGAAAACTGAAAGTAAAGACTAAAATGAGAGCATGTCTATTGTCCTCGAAATATGAGGAATCACTACTGAATCTGTTGAATGCAGACCGAGAATCGATCTAAGTGTGATCTGGATGCTGAGTACATGAACCTACATCATAAAATGATGTAGTGCAGAGTATGCGTCAGTACTTGGAATGTACTGAGCATGCATGATATAGATACTAAGATGAACAAAGCATAACTGAGCAATGACATAAACTGAGTAAAAATGTAAATACTGAAACATATTTGAAAAGCCAAGATAGATGCAATGACCAAGTACTAATCATGAAAATAACATGTTGAATTGATTTCAGAAGTATATACTGGAAATGTGGTTAAATGCACTAAGAGTCTTACTGTGGGAGCTACTATTAATCGACATAAAACCACGTGAGCTAAATGTGGAGTTTGATGTATACGCCTCATCGAGAGGACCCAATATACCTTGCTAGGGGTATAAAGGCATGACTGGCGTGATCACTAAATTTGATGCCCAATAGAGGGGACTTAAAATCCTACGGGGGCTCGTAGTTCTGGGACTATGAGGGTACGCTGAACCCTAGTCTAACTCGGTGCTAAGTCTACTCCCAACTGAATATGTATATGACTGAAATACTGAATAGCTCAAAATACTGACATGTTAAGTGAGAATGCAACATTTATATATTGATAATGTGACATTCAAAATTTAAAGTATGACTATCTGTTTAACTGACATAGCAAGTGTAATTCAAGAACTACGAGAATCTACACAAACTAGGGTTCTGAGTTTCATACAAGGAATTAAGCGAACGTTCCAAGAAAGCCTATTATTTTGATTTTGATTCCTCTCCAGTCTCTTAGTTTACTCTTGCATAAATTCAGTCTTAGTATCATGTTCCTTCAGTTGTTCTTGCATTTTCAGCATATTTACATGTTCTTGAAACTCAGTTCAGCTAGATATCAGTTTCTAGTACTTAGTGGTAGGGATTGCAGCTCCTTCCCTCCATACTCAGCTAGTTTAGGCTTCATTCCAGGACAAATGATCCTAATGGGGAGATATTATAACACCTCAGGAAAATAGACTTGGACTTTTCAGCAGAAACAAGTGAACCACAGAGGGGTTCATGGGCCGTGATCAGGACCACAATCTGTCACCCTCATCGTGGTTCACACCCTCCAAGGAGTGATGGACCACGAGACCCTTCAGGGCCATGGATCCCCACACGAGTCGTGGGAAGGCTCGTGGAGGTGAAACAGAGCCACCAGGGCTCAGGCACCAGACCACGGAGCCCACCACGAGCCATGGTCTTGCTGACAGGTCGTGGATTGGTCTGTCGTCCTTATCCAGCAGACCCCTAGCCCAAGTGAAGGACCACGGTGGCCTTCACGGTCCGTGGTCCTCCACACGATTCGTGGTATGGCTCGTGGAAGGGACCTCCCAAAACCAGTAGTCACTGGCGAAGAATCCACGACCCACTTGACGGGCAGTGGTACCTTTGATGGTCCGTTAGTGGCGTCGTGGTAGGCCTCCGTCAGCTTTTAAGTCAGGGTCGTTTTGGTTTTTTTCCTTATTATTTGGGCGTTTAAACTACATCATTTTACACTTAAACTACGTCGTTTTACTCAGTTTAAGCCTAATAACCTAGTCAGAACATAGCCAAAATCATTATTCACCAAAACTCATCAAAATTAGAGCCAAAAGGAGAGAAAAGTCGACAACCCTCTCAAGAACGTGCAACAGATTTTCTTCAAGTTTCAGCCCCGAAATTGAAGTATTTCTCCGTAGATTTCGTCACCAGGTATGTGGGATTTAACTAGTGGGTTTCTTTCATTCACTAGGTCCCTAGAATTCAGTTAGTTCATTGATTCTACATAGCTTGTTTAGACCTAGGGTTTGTAAAATCTTGGGAAATTATTAGGATTTCAGCTGCTATATAATCCATAGTCTAAATATCAGTTTTTTTTTGAAAAGTTTGCTTAATTCCTTGTATGGAACTCAGAACCCTAGTTTGTATAAATTTCTTAGTTCATGAGATATACTTTCTAGGTCAGTTAAACAGATAATCATGCTCCAGATTTTGAATGTCACATTATCAGTAAATAAATGTTGCATTCTCAAATTGCATGTCAGTATTTGAGCTATTCAATATTTCAATTACATTTATGTCATTATATATTCAATTGGGAGTAAACTTAGCACCGAGTTGGACTAAGGTTCAGCGTACCCTCACAGTCCCAAAACTACGTGCCACCATAGAATTATAAGTCCCCTATGTTGGGCAAAAAATTTAGTGATCATGCCAGTCATGCCTTTATACCCTTGCAAGGTATATTGGGTCCTCTTGAAGGGGCGTATACATCGGACTCCATGTTTAGGTCACTTGGTTTTATGTCGGTTAATAGTAGCTCCCACAGGCATACTCTTAGTGTATTTGACCAAGTTTTCAGTATTTAGTTCAGCATGTCATGTTCATGATTAGTACTTGGTCATTGTATTCAGTTTAGCTTTTCAGTATTTACATTCTTCCTCAGTTTACGGTATTGCTAAGTTATGCCTTGTTTAAGCTTATATATGTTTGTTCAACTTAGTATATATATCTTGCATGCTCAGTACATTCAAAGTACTAATGCATACTCTGCGCTACATCCTTTCATGATGTAGGTTCAAGTACTCAAAATCCAAATCGCGCTTAGATCGATTCTCGATCCGAATTTCAGCATCTTCAGTGGTGAGTCCTCATATTCCGAGGACAATAGACATGCTTTCATTATAGTCTTTATTTCCAGTTTTTAGTTTTGTTAGAGTTAGCTTGGGGTGTGACAAACTTGGTATCTGAGCATTAGGTTCAAGAGTCCTATGATATTTGGAAGCCGCACTAAGTAGAGTCTATTTCATGGGTGTGTGAAGTGCACCACATATATGAGGGGGAGGCAACATAATGTTTTAAGAAAAACTTCACTTTCCTTGCTATTCTTATTGTGCGTGAGTATGAACTCTATTCAATCTCCTTCTAACTCTTGCTCTTCGCATTTCGGAAAATGCCTCCCAGAAGAGCTAACACAAGGAATCAGCCAACAGCTCCAGCAGACCCATTGAAGAAGCAAGTCATGCATGCCGAATTTAGGGCTTCTTGTCAAGTACTTGCTCAGGCCATGACTACCCAGGTAAATCAGTAGGTTGTGGTCGCAGCTCTGCCACAGACTAACACTGCTATAGCAAGAATCCAAGACTTTACTCGAATAAACCCTATGGAGTTTCATGGGTCTAAGTCAGAATAAGATCCACATGAGTTTCTCGACAACATCTAAAAGGTAACAAAAATTATGGGCGTCACTCAAGTCAAGAGTGCAGATTTGGCCGCCTATTAGTTGAAGGGAGCGGCCTACACTTGGTACCAATAGTGGAAGAAACATTGTGTTATTAATGCATGTCTAGAAACTCTCTCAGAACCCTTCTCAGTCTCTACTCCAGTTGGTGACCCAGTTATAGCTAGATGGGTATACAGATCTTGTAGAGTTAGAAATGGTAGATTTTGATATCATTCTAGGCATGGATTGGTTACATTCCTGTTATTCCTCAGTCGATTGTAGAACTAGGATCGTTCGATTTCAGTTTCCAAATGAGCGAGTCTTAGAATGGAAGGGTAGTAGCTCAGTGCCTATCGGTCGATTCATCTCTTACCTTAAGGCCAGAAAAATGATTTCCAAAGGGTATATCTATCATCTTGTTCGGGTTAAAGATTCAAACTCCGAAACCCCAACTCTTGAGTCAGTCCGAGTAGTAAATGAGTTTCCAAAAGTGTTTCTAGAAGATCTTCCCAGAGTTCCTCCCGAAAGGGAAATTTACTTCGGAATAGATCTCCATCCAGATACCCAGCCCATTTTGATTTCTCCTTACAGAATGACTCCAACCGAGCTTAAGGAATCGAAAGAGTAGTTGAAAGACCTTTTAGATAAGGGTTTCATCAGACCTAGTATCTCTCCATGAGGTGCACCAATATTGTTCATGAAAAAGAAAGATGGTTCTCTCAGAATATGCATTGACTATCAGCAGTTGAACAAAGTCACATTCAAGAATAAGTATCCCATCCTTAGGATTAATGACTTTGTCGACCAACTTCAGGGTGCTAGTTGCTTTTCTAAGATAGACCTCAGATCCGGCTATCATCAACTTAGAGTTAGAGATAGTGATATTCTGAAGACAACTTTTAGGATTCGGTATGGTCATTATGAATTTATAGTTATGTCTTTTGGACTAACAAATGCTCCTGCAACTTTCATGGTCTTAATGAATAGGGTGTTCAAACAGTATTTGGACTTGTTCATCATTGTCTTTATCGATGATATCCTCATTTATTCTCGGAGTGAGGAGGAGAATGCGACTCATCTGAGAATGGTTCTATGAACTCTCAAAGATCACCAATTATTCGCTAAGTTCAACAAATGTGAATTCTGGTTACAGTCCATCGCTTTCCTTGGTTATGTGGTATCCAACGAAGGGATCCAAGTGGATTCTCAAAAAATTAAGGCAGTACAACACTGGCCCAGACCCACCTCTCCAACAGATATCAAAAGTTTCTTGGATTTGGCCAGTTATTATAGGAGATTTTTTTGAAGAATTTTCATCCATAGCTTCCCCATTGACCAAGTTTACTCAGAAGAAGGTCAAATTTCAGTGGTCAGATGAGTGTGAGAAAAACTTCTCAAAACTGAAGACTTGGTTGACTACAACTCCAATTTTGACTCTACCAGATGGTTTAGACAGTTTTGTAATTTATTGTGATGCATCCAGGGTCGGCCTAGGTTATATGTTGATGCAGCGAGGTAAGGTCATAGCTTATGCTTCTAGGCAACTTAAGGTCCATGAGAAGAACTACCCGACTCATGACCTCGATTTTGCAGCTGTAGAATTTGCCCTAAAGATTTAGAGACACTACTTGTATGGTGTTCATGTTGACGTATACACAAATCATAAGAGCCTTCGGTATGTGTTCAAAGAAGATGTCTTGAATTTCTCAAAGACTATTACATGAATGTGCATTACCATCCTGGTAAGGCCAATGTAGTGACTGATGCTCTCAGCAGACTGTCTATGGGTAGTGGAGCACATGTTGAGGAACAAAGGAAAGAGCTAGCCAAAGATGTTCACCGGCTTGCTTACTTAGGAGTTTGCCTTACGGAAACATCAAATAGTGGGGTGATAGTTCAGAATGGATCAGAGTTTTCATTGGTAGCAGAGATTAAGGAAAAACAGGATAGTGATCCTATATTAGTTCAGTTGAAAGGTGCAGTTCATCAGCATAAAATTGAGGTTTTCTCCCAAGGGGTAGATGGTGTACTTCGTTACTAGGGTCGCTTATGTGTTCCTAATGTGGGTGAGTTAAGATAACAGATCCTTACAGAAGCTCATAACTTCAGGTATTCCATTCATTTAGGTGCCACTAAGATGTTCCATGATCTACGGGAAGTCTTTTGGTGGAACGATATGAAGAGGGACATAACAGATTTTATGGCTAAGTTTTCTAACTATCAACAGGTTAAGGTAGAACATCAAAAACCAGGAGGTATGACTCAGGAGATAAACATTCCTACATGGAAGTGGGAAGCAATAAATATGGACTTCATTACGGGTTTACCTCATACTCGCAGACAACATGACTCCATTTGGGTGATAGTAGACAGAGTCACTAAGTCTGCTCACTTCTTGGCTGTCAAGACTACTGATTCAGCGGAGGACTACACCAAACTCTACATCCATGAAATAGTAAGGTTGCATGGGGTTCCCTTTTCTATAATCTTAGATAGATGTAACATATCGAAACTAGAAAGAACTATAAGGAATTTTAAAATTTGGAAATAGTTATTTTTGGGAAGAATTTAAAATTTTGGAAAATTTGTAAAGGTGCTAAAGTGAGTTTTTGGTCTACTTCAAACGGCCATAATTCCTATCTCAGGATGAGTTAGGTGTGATTCCAGGTATCATTGGAAATCCCTTGGAATGATCTTTCCAACGCCGCCAAGTTTTCATGATTCCGAGTTCATTTGAGTAAGTTATGTCCTTCAGAAGTTGGGCGGTTCAAATAAGGAAATGTCCAACCCGGATTTTAAAGGGGTATTTTAGTCTTTTCCTTTCCCTATTATTTTAATCCATTTTAGGAGTTTAATATGGGTCAAGTCAGATTTAGTCTGTTTTAAAAAAGTAAATTTCACGCTAGGGCTTGGAGAAAAGAGAAAGGAGAAGGGGAAGCAAGAACGTCAAGATTCGTCGAGATTAGCTTGTAGTTTTCATTGGGGGTGATCCCTACAAGGTATGTGAGTCTTTCATAGCATTGGGTTCTTTCACCCACGCGCCAAGCATGTTCAGTTTAGTGAAATTTGTCCTAAAAGAGTTTTAAAGTTGATGTTCGTGACATGTATTCTTGAATTTGAATGTTGTTCTTGAATTGGGATGAATTGAGGAGTTTCTGAGATCTTTGAGTCAAATTATAGAGTTGTTTTAAGTTAGGTTCTTAGGTACATATTCTGGGTATCTGAATCTAAAGAGTTATTAAGAAAAATATTATAATTTAGGCAAATTGGGGCTGTAAAATGGAGAAGGAAAAAGTTAAGCGTGATCTGGCACGCAAGTCCGCAAATGAGGTGGTTAGAATTACTCAAGAATTATGACATGAGTATTCTTTATCACCCAGGTAAGGCTAATAATGTTGTTGATGCTTTAAGCAGGTTGTCTATGGGTAGCACCCCCCATGTTGAGGAAGAAAAGAGAGAGTTAGTGAAAGATGTGCATAGACTTGCACGATTAGGAGTCCGACTAATGGATTCTACAGAAGGAGGAGTAGTGGTGATGAATAGGGCTGAATCATCATTAGTGTCAGAAGTGAAAGAAAAGCAAGACCAAGATCCCATTTTGCTTGAGTTAAAGGCAAATGTTCATAAGCAAAAATTATTAGCTTTTGAACAAGGGGGAGATGGTGTATTGAGATATCAAGGTAGATTGTGTGTACCAATGATGGATGGACTCCAACAGAGGATCATGGAGGAAGCTCATAGCTCCAGATATTCCATTCATATGGGTTCCACAAAGATGTATCGTGACTTGAGAGAGAGGTGTATTGGTGGAATAGTATGAACAAGGGCATTGCAAAATTTGTTGCTAAGTGTCCAAATTGCCAACAAGTTAAAGTAGAGCATCAAAGGCTCGGTGGTTTGGCTCAGAATATAGAACTTCTGGAATGGAAGTGGGAGATGATTAATATGGACTTCATCACCTGTTTACCAAGGTCTCGTAGGCAGCATGATTCTATTTGGGTGATTGTGGATCGAATGACCAAATCAACCCACTTTTTGCCGGTGAAGACTACCCATTCAGCAAAGGATTATGCCAGGTTATATATTCAGGAGGTGGTAAGACTTCATGGAGTCCCTGTTTCGATTATATCAGACAGGGGTGCATAATTTACTGCACAATTTTGGAAGTCATTCCAAAAAGACTTGAGTTTAAAGGTGAACTTAAGTACTACATTTCATTCTCAGACAGATGGGCAAGCAGAGCGCACTATTCAGACATTAGAGGATATGTTGAGGGCCTGTGTGATTGATTTCAAAGGTAATTGGGATGATCACCTACCTCTTATCGAGTTTGCTTACAATAATATTTACCACTCGAGCATCCAAATAGATCCTTATGAAGCTCTTTATGAGAGAAGATGCAGATCTCCTATTGGATGGTTTGAAGTTGGTGAAGCTGGGTTGATAGGACCAGATTTAGTGCATCAAGCTATGGAGAAGGTGAAAGTGATTCAAGAGAGGTTGAAACCGGCATATAGTCGTCATAAATCGTACACTGATGTTAGGAGAAATGAGTTAGAGTTCGAAGTAAATGATTGGGTATATCTCAAAGTTTCACCCATGAAGGGGGTTATGAGATTTGGAAAGAAGGGGAAGCTTAGTCCCCGATATATTGAACCTTACAGAATATCCAAGAGGGTTGGCAAAGTAGCCTATGAGTTAGAGCTACCACAAGAGTTAGCAGCAGTTCATCCGGTATTTCACGTCTCCATGTTGAAGAAGTGCATGGGCGATCCTTCATTGATCATACCAACTAAAATTATTTGTATCAAAGATAGCTCATCTTATGAGGAGATTCCTATTCAGATTCTAGATCGCCAAGTTCGCAAGTTGAGAACAAAGGAGGTAGCATCAGTCAAAGTCCTTTGGAGGAACCAATTTGTTGAGGAAGCTACTTGGGAAGCCGAGGAGGATATGAAGAGGAGATATCCACATCTCTTTGAATCCGAAGAAAGTGCAGATCAAGGTACTAATTTCCTTCTTAGTGCTCTTTAAATTATGAGTAAGCATGTTGTTTGTTTGCATTTGCTTGTTTGGTGTTTGAATTTGATGTTACACCCTAAGCCTAGTAAGAGTAATCTCATTCAAGGATGAATTTTCCCAAGGGGGAGATATTGTAACATCTCGCAACTAGAAAGAACTAGAAGGAAGTTTAAAATCTGGAAATAGTTAATTTTGGGAAGAATTTAAAAATCTGGAAAATTTGGTAAAGGTGTTAAAGTGAGTTTTTGGT
Source organism: Solanum piurae (assembly GCA_029582685.1). Taxonomy (NCBI): domain Eukaryota; kingdom Viridiplantae; phylum Streptophyta; class Magnoliopsida; order Solanales; family Solanaceae; genus Solanum; species Solanum piurae. The sequence goes on from JAJOOO010079971.1 coordinate 62,391, forward strand.
CAACTTCAAACAGCCATAATTCCTAGCTCAGGATGAGTTAGGTGTGATTCCAGGTATGGTTGGAAAATCCCTTGGAATGAAATTTCCAACGCCGCCAAGTTTGCGTGATTCCGAGTTCATTTGAGTAAGTTATTCCCTTCGGAAGTTGGGCGGTTCAAATAAGGAAATGTCCAATCCGGATTTTAATGGGTTATTTTAGTCTTTTCCTTGCCCTATTATTTTAATCTGTTTGTAGGAGTTTAATATGGGTCAAGTCAGATTTTAGTCAGTTTTATAAAAGTGAATTTCACGCTAGGGCTTGGAGAAAAGAGAAAGGAGAAGGGGAAGCAAGAACGTTCAAGATTCGTTCAAGATTCGTCGATATTAGCTTGTGGTTTTCATCGCGGGTGATCCCTACAAGGTATGTGAGTCTTTCATAGCATTGGGTTCGTTCACCCACGCGCCTAACATGTTTAAATCAGCAAAATTTGTCCTAAAAGAGTTTGAAAGTTGATGTTCGTGACATGTATTCTTGAATTTGAATGTTGTTCTTGAATTGGGATGAATTGAGGAATTTCTGAGATCTCTAAGTCGAATTATAGAGTTGTTTTGAGTTAGGTTCTTAGGTACATACGCTGGTTATCAGAATCTAAAGAGTTATTGAGAAAAATATTCGAATTTCGGCGAATTGGTGCTGTAAAAGGGAGAAGGAAAAAGTCGAGCGTGATCTGGCACGCAAGTCCGCGTCGCGGACTTGCTCCCCCAGCGACCAAAAGTTTCTCTGCATCGCGGTTAAGACGCGGACTCCTCTATCTCAAAATTTAATTTCGCGAATAATTATTTAAAGCACCTCCGCGTCGCGGACTTGTTCCAAGACGGTGATTTCGTGACTTTTCTCATGTTTAGCTTTTTAAGATCATTCCTAAACATCATGTGGTCCTTCCTATCACAAATCAAAATCCTTGAATCCATAATTCAATTCAAGGACCAGTTAAGAGTAGAGTCAAGAGCAGTTAAGATTAAAGTCTAGAGAAGTTCATAAAGTTTTCCAAAAGTCTTTTGCAAACGTTTAAACTTTGTTTTAAGACTTAAGTTTTGAGTTCAGTAAAGAGTAAAGTTGAAGTTCTTTTCTTCAAAAAGTATATGGGGACTAAGCATTCCCAAAGAGATTTAAAATGTTTTCACATATAGATAAGAACGGAAACTGAGATTTCCAAAGAGCCTTCGGGCTAGTTTTCAGAAAAGAGTAATTGCTTTCTAAATGAAGCAAGAGGGGAAACTTTGATTTCCAAGATAGCCTTTGAGCTAAGTTTTTGAGCACTAATCTCAAATCACATAAAGAAGTATGTTTTTAAAACATAAAGAGCTTGTATATTTTGGGAGTAGTATTGAGCACCGATATAGGAGAGGGTTCAGAAAACCCCGAGGAGCCATAAACCATGTAGCCAAGACGGGTAGAAAAGGGTCATACTTTTTAGATGAATCCTTTTCGCATAGACTAGTGGATCCACTTAGTAGTTCATGTCCTATGCCCTTGGCAAGGTAAATGATGCTCGGGCAGCGTGAGGGAAATCGTTGTATCATCACAATAGCTCTTACGTGATGGTTGTGAGCTAGAGAAACTCCCATAGAAGTTATTGTATTCTTATATACACAGTTATTTGTATTTTACATACATTTTAGAGTTATGTTGTATCCTTGCATATACACGGAGTTGACATCATGTTTTTAAACAATTTGTTTCTTTATATTGCACTTGTTTTAAATTGCTTTATATTGAAATGAATTCAGTCATGTTGAGTTGAGTTGAGCCAGGTAAGTTCTTCAGTTTCTTTTAGATTCTTCTCAAGCCTATGTTATTTTAGCATTCCAACTCGCATACTCATACATCCAATGTACTGATGCCAGTTAGCCTGCATGGTCTTATGATGCAGATACAGGTAACTAGGATCGGTATCCAGCGCATCGGTTATCTAGTGAGCAGTTCAGAGTCTGTTGGTGAGCCTCTTTGCATTCCGGAGGACTCCTTTTTATTGTTTTCAATTTAGTATTAGTTCATTAGGATGTCGTGGGCCTGTCCCGATATCTATCTCAGTTGTTTAGAGGCTTCATAGACAGATAGTTAGTTAGTTAGTTCAGTTGTCTTTACTTTTCATTTCATATATTAAATACTTAAATTTTCCTTAATGGCCAGTTGAATGTTTCTTTATAATATTCTAGTTTCTTCATAAATGTTTAGGTGATGAGGTAAGTCTTCCGTTGAGTAAGTAAGCCAGGCTGGGACCAGCAATGGTCTCGAGTGCCAGTCCTGCCCAGGGTGTAGGCTCAGAGTGACAATAGGTCCTCAATTTACCTCTCATTTTTGGAAGGTCTTGGTACTCAGGTAAGTCTTAGTACAACATTTCATCAGCAGACGGATGGTCAGGCAAAATGTACCATTTAGACCTTAGAGGACATATTAAGAGCTTGCGTGATCAATTTCAAGGGTAGTAGGGATGATCACCTACCTCTCATAGAGTTCGCCTATAATAATAACTTTCATTCCAGTATTCAGATGGTCCTTATGAGGCTCTATATGGGCGTACTCTATATGGGCGTAGATGTAGGTCCCCGGTTGGTTGGTTTGAAGTAGGTGAAGCAGCCTTGATAGGGCTAGATTCAGTTTATAAGGCCATGGGAAAATTCCAACTCATGAGAGATAGACTAAAGCAACCCAGAGTCGTCAGAAGTCCTATGAAGATGTGAGGAGAATAAACTTAGAGTTTGAAATCAATGATTGGGTTTTCCTGAAGGTGTCACCTATGTAGGGGTGATGAGATTTGGCAAGAAAAGGAAGCTCAATCCTAGATATGTAGGTCTGTACAAAATCTTGAAAAGGGTCGGTAATGTGGCTTATGAGTTGGAGTTTCCAGCAGAACTAGTAGCGGTTCATCCAGTCTTTCACATTTCCTTGTTGAAGAAGTGTGTGGATGATCCGACACCAATAGTACCATTAGAGAGTGTGGTTGTAAAGGATAGTCTCACTTATGAAGAGGTGCCAGCTGAGATTCTTGACCGTCAGGTTCATAGGTTGAGAAATAAAGAAGTCGTTTCAGTGAAGGTTTTGTAGGGGAGTTAGTCCGTAGAGGGAGTGGAGCTACTTGGGAAGAAGAAACAACTATGAAGGCCAAGTACCCTCATCTCTTTCCTTCCGATTCTGTTTCAGCTTGAGGTAATAGTTCCTCTCCAGTCTCTCAGTTTACTCTTGCGTAAATTCAGTCTTAGTATCAGGTTCCTTCTGTTGTGCTTGCATTTTCAGCATATTTGCATGTTCTTGGAACTTAGTTCAGCCATATATCAGTTTCTAGTACTTAGTGGTAGGAATTGTAGCTCTTTCCCTCCATACTCAACTAGTTTATGTTCATTCGAGGACGAATGATCACAAGGGGGAGATATTGTAACACCTCAGTAAAATAGACTTTGACTTTCCAGCAGAAACAAGTGAACCACGGAGGTGTTCACGGGCCGTGATCAAGACCACGGGCCGTGATCAGGACCACGGTCCGTCACCCTCATTGTGGTTCGCACCCTACATAGAGTGATGGACCATGGGACCCTTCACGGGCTGTGGATCCCCACACGAGCAGTGGGAAGACTCGTGGAGGTGAAACAGAGTCACCAGGGCTCAGACACTAGACCACGGTGCCCACCACATTCCGTAGTCTTGTGGATAGGTCTTGGATGGGTCCATCATCCTGAGCCAGCAGACCCCGAGCCCAAGTGAAGGACCACAGTGGCCTTCACAGTCCGTGGTCTTCCACACGGTCCGTGGTATGGCTCATGAAAGGGACCTCCTAAAACCAGTAGTTACTGGCCAAGAAGCCATGACCCACTTGACGGGCAGTGGTCTCTTTGACGGTTCGTCAGTGGCGCCGTGGTAGGCCTCCATCAGCTTTTAAGTCAAGGTCGTTTTGGTCTTTTCCCCTATGCTTTGGGCGTTTGAACTACACCATTTTACACTTAAACTATGTCGTTTTACTCAGTTTAAGCCTAATAACATATTCAGAACATAACCAAAATCATTATTCACCAAAATTCATCGAAATTAGAACCAAAAATGAGAGAAAAGTCGACAGCCCTCTCAAGAGCACGCAACAAGGTTTCTTAAAGTTTCAGCCCCAAAATCGAAGGATTTCTTCGTAGATTCGTCACCAGGTATGTGGGATTTCACTAGTGAGTTCCTTTCATCCACTAAGTTCCTATAATTCAGTCAGTTCCTTGATTCTACATAGCTTGTTTAGACCTAGGATTTGTAAAATCTTGGGAAATTATTATGATTTCAGCTGCTATATAATCCATAGTCTGAATATAAGTTTTTTTGGAAAGTTTGCTTAATTCCTTGTATGAAACTCAGAACCCTAGTTTGTATAAATTCTCTTAGTTCATAAATTATACTTGCTAGGTCAGTTAAACGGATAATCATGCTCCTGATTTTGAATGTCACATTATCAGTACATAAACGTTACATTTTTAGATTTCTTGTCAATATTTGAGCTATTCAGTATTTCAGTTACATTTGTGTCATATACATATTCAGTTGGGAGTAGACTTAGCACCGAGTTAGACTAGGGTTCAGTGTATCCTCACAGTCCCAAAACTATGTGCCCCGTAGGATTATAAGTCCCCTCTGTTGGGCATCATTTTTAGTGATTAGGCCAGTCTGCCTTTATACCCCTGGTAAGGTATATTGGGTCTTCTCGATGGGGCGTATACATCAGACTCTACGTTTAGGTCATGTGATTTTATGTCGGTGAATAGTAGCTCCCACAGTCAAACTCTTAGTGTATTTGACCAGGTTTTCAGTATATACTTCGGTATTTAGTTCAACATGTCATGTTCATGATTAGTACTTGGTCATTGTATTCAATTTAACTTTTTAGTATTTACATTCTTGCTCAGTTTACAGTATTGCTCAGTTATGCCTTGTTTCAGTTTATATATGTTTGTTCAACTTAGTATCTATATCCTGCAAGCTCAGTACATTCAAAGTACTAATGCATACTCTGCGCTACATTCTTTCTGTAACACCCCGGAAATTCTATGACTTAAGTTAGAGCCTCACCTTATGAATAATGACTTAAAAATAGGTAAAATGATGTTTCTAAACCTAAATTAATGTAATTGACTTAGTTTGGAAGAGTAAAAGTCTAAACGTCAAGAAACAACCAAGACGTCCGGAAACTAGAGAAGAATGTGTCCTAGCGTGTCCTTAGGTTTTGGGCTGGTTTGGGAGTGTCGTATGATGGTTTAATCTTGTAAAAAGGTTTAAATTAGGTAAATATATGCTTATAGGGTCAAAACGTTCGAATACAACACCCCGGGACCACCCTAAGGGGTCCCAAGGAGGACCCCAACCTTGGCCAAGCAAACTGCCAAGGCAACTTGCAAAATGCACTTGGAGGGAATAGGTGCGCATCGCGCACTTGCTCCCCCAAGGAGCAAAAAGTCAGTTCGCGATGCGGTCGTATCGCGGACTCTACTGTCTCGAAATTTAATTCCAAATATCTTCTGGGAACAGCTCCGCGTCGCGGACTTGTTCCGCGACGAAGATTCAGAAATTCAGAAATTTACTTTTATTCCACTAAAGAGTCCAACTAAGTAAGGGGTATTTTAGGTACTTTAGGGGACGTGTATATAATGATTTTTAAGTCAATTTACCTCAATTTTATCACTCAAACACAAAACCCCAAAAGATCTAAACCTAAAGTTCCTCCTTCTCTCTCTCTCTTCCCAAGAACTCCATTGAAGAAGATTGGAGCTTCAAGAAGAAGACTAACTCTCCAAGGTTTCAACTCAGATTTTCGTGGTTAATTCATCAATAAGGTATGATTGCTTATCACTCTTGGGATTCCTTTCCCTAAGAGGCCCCTTCAAGACGAATTTCAAAACCTCCAATTTCTAGGTTTTCAATCCAAAAACGTGGGTCTTCTTTCTAAAGTGAAATTGATGTTATAAACTGAATTTGATTGATGTTATATGAACAATCATGGATGAATTTATGTTGTATTGATGGTTTCTTGAAGAATTCCCCATGAGACCCATGTTCTTCCTTCTTTTCCCTTCTTTTCTAAATTCTAACCCTAGTTTGTGTTGGACATTAATTGAATGCTATGAATTGAATGTGAGGGTATGTAATTCATGTTTGTATGATGATTCTACCCTAGGTTATGTATAATTTCTATGCAATTAGGGTTGAGTCTTTGAATGAAACCTTGAAGGCTATGAAGGGAATATGTCAATTGCTTATATTGATGTTGATTATGTATTACTTCATGAATTACCTTGTATTATGTATTGGTTATGAACTGATTTGGTAATTGAAGTATGAATGTCCCATGGAGGGCAAGAAGGTATGATGGTTGGTTCTTCTTTGAACTCAATTATGAAAGGTAAGTTACTTAGATTGTAATGAGGCTATATCTAATGTGTTGTTGTGGTGTTGATGACCTAGTTTCCTCATCCTTAACCCTCTACACTTGAATTAGCTATGAAGTATGTATGTATGCTGTGGTATGATTGTTATATGATTGAAAGGCAGTTCTCATGATTATAATGTAATGTAAAGTGAAAGGTTTACTCACTTGCTAAGTGTTTCTAAAGTGAAAG